>CM033796.1:1233232-1383232 GCA_019656835.1 Rhododendron ovatum
AAATATTCCAAAGTACTCTAAAATTCGTGAGAGCAAGAATTGAGAGTGCGAGGGCTGAACGGGGATTGAGAGCGGGAGCGGAAGCGGAAGGCCCTACCAGAGGATTATGTGACTAAGATTCCAAGATATCATGCGCAAGCATGAAAGGGTGTTTCTAAGAGCGTGAGCGCAAAGCGAGAATTGAGAGCGGGAGCAGATGACCCTAATGAAGGATTATGCGATTAAGATTCCGAGATATCATTCGAACTATAAAAGAAATGCAAAATTTCTTGGAATCGCTATCTTTGGTATGGACTAAACGGCACAAAACATAGTGATAGGTTATTCTATATTTGCTTGGGAAATTCTGGTTTTTGATAGAAATTATGGTCTTCCTCAGATTGTCTAGGTTAATTCTTGAATGTGGACTAAACTGGCCAAAAAGAGGAGTTCGGGAAAATTTCTGGATATACATCTCTGTGATATGGACTAGACTACACAAACATAGTGATCGGGGGAAGCCACATAAGATTTCTTTGGTTTTAAGTTTTGTGTATTCGCTTGTGTACGGTATTTGGTTGGAAATTTAAGTTTTCGATAGCAATTGTGGTGTTCCCCAGATTATCGAGGGTGAGTTTACACACTCCATCAAACCCAAAGTTTTTCTTTTGTTGCTCTCCTTTAGTACAGGAACATGAGTGCATTATATAGCTACTTTTTGTCTTTACATGCAAGGCATGGAAGAGACATGTAATACATGAAATGGCAACACCCAAACCACAAGGTCAGAGGGAAAGTCTATGTCAAGTTGTCAACCACCCACCACATGGGTGGTGACTCACATCTCAAAATTAGGTTCATCGATCTCAACTCAGTCTGATGGAGCACACATGAAAGTGTTCCCCTCAATCCCAAAATGTAGATGCAGAATTATTCCACTTTCACTCTACGTAATTGAGATCCTTGAGAATTTGATTCTAGTGGTGCACTACCACAAGGAGGCAAGTCACTTCCACTATATTTAGCAATGTGAGTCACCACCCATGCAGTGGGTGGTTGACATAAACTTTAATTCCCTTCTGAGCCTTTGGTTCGGGTTTTGCCACTTCATGTAATACATGTCTCTTCCATGCCTTGCATGCAAAGACAAAAAGTGGCTATATATTGCACTAAGGAGAGCAATAAAGAAAAACGTTTCGTTTGATATAGTGTGTAAACTCTCTTCTCTCTTGGTCTATCTCTTAAGCCTTACCATCAAAAGTGCTAAGATCTTAGATTGTGGAATAATAAGAGGGCTCTTGTAGTCTCTCTTATTGACTGGTTGAATACACATGCAAGTGGGGAGGTTTGTGATCAAGCAACCGATCCAAGTGGGTTGTATATATTCGCTAGAGATATTTGTACAAATCCCTATTAATTCGCTAACATCTAGGTTAAATCTGGGATATGGACTAAACTGCATTAACAAGAGTAGTTAGGGAAAGCTGTATGAGTTTCTCTTGTTCTTTCATCTTCTTCTTCTTTTGGTGCTTACTCTGTGTTTGACGTGGAATTAAGGTTTTCGATAGCAATATGGTCTTCATCTGACTAGTTTGTTGAGAGTGGTAAAAATCGTGCTATATGAGAATCTCTCTTTTGATAGGTTTCTCTGTTAATTGTCAGTGTCTGATGTCAAACTGTGGGTTATGATTCTGTGCAAGAAGCAGCTGGTAGACAAGAAGAGTTCCAAGCCCTTGATCCTAGATAAGTAAGTAGCTACTTCTTTGCTATTGAACGGGAATCCCCCATTTCATAGCGCCCAGGGAACCCAAGTTTGATAGAGGAGATTAAAGAATCAAGAATACAGTAGTATTCCTCTTCAAGGCGAACTTAGCACCCAAACAACTTATAAAAATCAAAAATTCTGCTTTTACTGCAGCTGGATCATCTACGGCCGAACGGTTAGGCAAGACTACGGCGCCTGGGTAAACTGGATGTTTACCCAGGATGTGATCCACTATAAAGAATCAGAACCAGAGTGGCGGTTGTTGAGGTTATGTAGGTCAATATTCAATGGTTTGAAACTGAGGCATGCAGTTATGTTTAGAAGTCATAGCATCCTGGGAAGTAAGTTTCGGACAATTTGTGTGAGACTACATGGGCGTTGGTGTACAAGTTAAAAGGAAAAAGAGAAAGTCTATAGAAGCTCATGAAGTTGTGGTCCCATGGATTTTCAGTCCCTGGATTGTGGCATTGGATCTTTTTTTCAGGGTTATTTTATGTGAACTTAGTCAGAGACCCAACTGGTTTTTGGACACAAGGGATTGATTTGGTTCTCTCCATGGTTTCCTGTTAATTCTTCTATACCTCTTCTTCTTCTTCTTTTGTATTCTCTTGTTGCTTTTGCTTCCTCTTCTGTTGAATCTGGATATGATTTTCTTTTATAATGTTCTCAAATTATTCTTAGTTACAGAATATATTTGTTGCATACGGCAGTTCCTGTATCCATCAGAAGAGGACTTGTATAAGTTGGTGAGATTCTTAGTGAAGAGTCTGTCTGAATTACCAGAAGAACATGGAGAAGCTGCTGACAAAATGAATATTACTACTGGTACAATAACAAAGGAAAATGACTTCGAGGACTCATCTTCTGAGGAATTGACTGAGAATGCTAATGCTCATAGGGCAGATCTGAATTTTGATGATGCTAGAACCAAATTAGAAGATCTAAGATTGAATACTGAACTGCCAGAATCCTCCAGTACCAGGTCTGCAGATACCTTTATCAGTGGATCTCACAAGACTAGTCTTATTCAACAATGGATTGGCCATAACGAGGAGGATATGAGAAGTGTACAAGATCAAAATGAGTCAATGGAAAGACTTGTGAATTCTGCAATTGAAGCATCCGAAAATGAAGAATCTGGAGGTCCAATGGAAGATAAGCATGTTTTAGTGTTTGAGCAGAAACTAATTGATCCAAGAAAGCAATCATCCGAGGTATATGTTTGAGTTAGTTCATATTATAAAGAACCCTTGACTTGGCCAGCAGCTGATCTAATGCTACTGATTTACTCGGGTGCATAGCCTGAATTGTGCATGTAGTGAATATTTGTTGTGATTTCGTGCTTCATACAGATGAGACACAAGATTGGGAAATTACGCACTCAAGAAAGAGTACTGATGGAGGAAACAAATTCCAAGGCCCTAGAAGTGCAACATCTAGAAGAAGAGCATGAGTTGTTGAAATCAGCTGCACAAATGGCATTTGATGACCAACACACTGCTGAATCGTACATTGTGCAGCTCAACGAGCAAGTACATGCAATAAGGAATCATCTTATAGAATTAGAGAGACAACGGTAGGATTTTGTTGTTCTCGTAGCTCCCATCGAAATGTATGTGTTGTAATCAGGAAAGGATTGGCCTGTGATTTCCTTATTTTACTTACGCATGCGCTGTGGTTACAATGTATGAACGCTCTTAAGTAATGCCGGCAAGCTGATGCAAATATCGATTTCCTTATTTGGCTTTGCAGGGATATTCTCATAAAGCCGTTGGAAGAGAAAAGGAGAAGCCTTGAGGAGGCTCTATCTGCAACAAAACCCGAGGCTGCAGGAAAGCTGAAAAAATTGAAAGAGATTGAGCTGGAAATAGAAGCTGTCCTGTCTGAAACTAAAAAGAGGTACGTTGACAACAATAATGTGTTATGAATACTTATGTGAGTGCAACAAAGCTCTTGCTTTCCGTGCTCTTCCTGTAGGGTGAAGCCAATAGTTTCTTCAATTCTAGCCTTTCCTTTTGAGCAAAGTTTCAATAACTAGAAGAATAGTGTTACACATGCGGGCATGCGGCACAGAAATGGAGATTGTGTGTTTGCCTTTGAGAACATAAAAGTTTCCCCTTCTTTCATTTAGACCTTGTTATGAACAACATTTTTTCCCTTCATATTTGTTGATATTTTCACCTCTAGTTGAGGCCTACTTCGTGGATTACTGAAACAATCCACTTCAGGTTTCTATTGAAGCTGTAATGACTTAATTACTTTAATTGCAGGTGGCTTCAGTTTATTTGTTTCTTAGGCAATTAAATGGAAATTTACAGAGATTGTTAGTAATATGCTGCTAAATACGATAATGAATAATGACCACGTCAACAAACGTTGGACAGGGTGATGAGCTTACATTGCTAATTGCGCGTGGCATGAATATTTATCATTTATTGGTTGGACATTTAATGGCTTACTTAACAGGCCATCTATAGGAAGATATACCGTTTGTTATGTCCTTTACAAGGTGTTTATTCTGCAACGCCGAAGTTCAAACTTCCAAACTATTGCTCTGCAAAGACTGCTGAGTTGTACATGTATAGAAGGACAAGACTAGCCTAATACCCGTAGACTGTTTTAGACAGCTTGCAGAATAATTAAGGCCTGGTTTGGATGACTCTATCCATCTATAGAGTTCGAATTAGGTTTCTAATCTTGAGTTGGTTGCTTAAACTGTAATCTCTTGAATGGGGTGCCTTGGCATGTCATAGGGAAGAGGAACATTCTAAACTGTCAGCAGATCTTGACAATCAGCCCAAACTGGCATCTAGAAGATCCTATATTCAGCGCATCACCGAGATCACAAAGAATAGTCGGAAACAGGATGCAGACATAGATCGTATTTTGAAAGAAACCAGGGAGCTTCAATTGGAGAGTAATTCTATCCAAGAACGCCTACACCGAACATATGCAGTGGTGGACGAGACAGTTTTCAGGTATTACATAAAATGGGTCTAAAGTCCCTCCTATAGCCACATTTTTGCTGGGTTTTTTTTTATTTTCGTTATTATTTATATTTTCTTGTGGGAGTGGGATCGGGTGGGTGTTTGGCCTCATTGAAGGTAACATCTTCTAGTTAAGTGGATTCTTTGCAAAATTGTTTTGCACCCAGTTAAATACGTTTTTCTTTTCTCTGGGTAGGAAGGCAAAACCATTTTCTGTTATCCGCTTTTGCCCAATATAAGCAGTATGTTTATGCAGGGAAGCAAAGAAAGACATGGTGGGGCGGCAAGCTTATAGGCTCCTAAGTAGCATTCACGAGAGTTTTGAGCAGATCTCGGATAAAATTCTGAGCACCGATAGACTACAAAGAGAGGCAGATGAACACGAAGCCAAACTCTCAGCCTTGGCCCGCCGAAGCTTTAATGTTGACAAACTAAAAGCTGATCTTGATGCCATCAGGAGAGAGAATGAGTTTCTAGAGCACCGCCTCTGTAATTCTTAAAATCCGATGTTTTCTGATCTCATAGACCTTATACCTGTAATTGTAGATCAAACTTACCTGCAAAAAAGGTGTTATTCTGATGATTTAAAACTGTATAGTCATTGTAAGTGTTCATTCAGATTGACCATCGTTCCCATTGCTCTTCCTATGTGTGATGACTTTGCTTAGACGTATCAATTTCAAGCTTCTGGTCATTGCTGGGTCCGTCTTGGAATTGGATTTGGTTGCTTTAAGTCAGTTTGCATTTTATCCCAAAGAGTTGAATGTATATGATATTTGCCTCTTGTTCACAAATTCTGCTCTGAAAACATCAGTTGAGAGGTAATTCCTTTGTGTTTGGTTCTTACTCTGTATCCAAAATGCACAGAATGACGAGCATAAGCACAGTTTTTTAGATAAATTGCTTAAGTGGATTCTTCCCTAGCCTTCTTCAAAATTCAAATGCCCACGCACATGTTAGATCCAAACACAAACTTTTCAACAAACTCAGCATTTTGCTTGGGCCACAGAAAGTAGAACCTATGTGAGAAAAAAAAGACTCCACAAACATGCCAAAACAAGAAGACTTAAAACTCTTAACAAAAGCTTCTAAACACTACATAAGCTTTTATAAGTAACAACAAAAAATATGTAGGAGTACTAATTTTCTTCTACCGATTACAAAGTCACCGACAACTCTCGCTACCAAAACTTGATATAAGTTGGACAAAAGATGGGAAAGAACCCGTCATCCCACCAATTCTGACGTTGACCTCAAAATGGAAAAACAGCAAAGACAAAGTCCAGCCGGGCAAAATGCAATCGAAACCACCATGAGCGAGAAAGCCTACACCTCTCTTCTATGAACTTAAAAGTTTTCAACATCAAATGAGTCAAATGACCAGTGAACATATACTCTTTACTAGCGCATAAACTACTCTAAAATATTCAAGGCCGCCGTTCTATTTACACTCAGATCATCCTCAATGAACACTTGTATAATTGTCTAAGGAACCAAAAGTTGGGATTCCAATTAATTGCACGTTGAGGCTGTTGATAACCCCCGTAGTTTTCCCACAGTAGCATAATACTGTCACAAAAGCGGATGACCAGTTGAAGTAGCAGCCATGGTCTGGGTTGGATGATAAATTCCAGCCGGCGGAGGTGGGAAAGCAGCGTGCTGCCCTGGAGGAAGGTGGTTGTAGAAAGTGTTGGCATGCAAGATCTCTCTGCCAGGTGCAGGAAGCCAGAGAAGCGGCCCTTCACCCTGATTCAAACAGAATGAACAAAGCAGCAGTTAAAAGAATGTGGTATAAAATTGAAAGGAATGAACGAAAAGCGTGAGGAACAGCCAGATACTCTATGATAGAAAACAGGATATGACGTAGAAATCAAAAGACGAGGAGAGGTTATCTTTTGGCATCCCTGTAGATCTTGTGTTAATGAAGTGCTTCTTGTTTATGCACCTATTAAACAAGTTTAGAGCAGAAAATGTATGATAACCGGAATGATTCCAATAAGTTGCAAAAGAAAGACAAGTAGAAGGTTTTAACTCTGCCCATAAGATAATCAACAACACATGTTTTGCAGTCCACAATAAATGATTGAGAAATTATCCTACCAAGTTACCATACTTTCACTACTTAGGACTGGTAAATCCATAAAGAAGCATACATATGGAAAAAATATAGTAGTACAAAAGCAGATATAAAAAGGCTATTCCTCTAACGTATGCCAAATAAAAAGGAAATTCCTCTTCGCAGATAGATCAGAACACCATAAAAATAAAGCTTTCGCGTTACAATAGCAGGTCAAATAAAACCAATTTCATAATTCTGTAGTGAGTAGGCTATTGAATTAGGGAATAAACCTGTTGGACTGTTGGGTAAACACCGTTCTCCTTCAACCCAGGTGCCGCAATTTCTTCACTGCCAGCAGAATTTCCAGAAGTCACAGCTGGACTAGGGCTGTATGAATTATAGCCAGATGGAACTCCAAATCGGGGAAGATTGTCTGCGCTAACTCCTGGCTTCCCCTGCGGAACAGAGAATTTAGTCCCCGGGACTGGTGGTGGTGGTGATAGAAATGCATTTCCTGTTGAAGTCTGCTGAGGTGACCCACCGGGTCCTAAAAGTTGTTGTGCATTTGAGGCCACAAAAAATGAGGGAAAATAGGGGCCAAATGGAAAGTAGTAGGGAGGGTAAGGCTGCCGGAAAACAGGAAATGGCGGAGGAGATAACGGAATAGAACTGTGTCCAACACCTGCAGGTTGAGTAGCAGTTTGTGTTGTAGCTGATGTAGATGAAACCGTTGAATTTCCACTCTACAATTGAACAAAGGTGAGAACAGATTAGAAAAAGCAAATAACAATAGCATTGGAAACAAAACTGGTGGTATTGGTCTGTTTAGTTTAACATCATTTGATCAGCCAATGAAAAACTAGGGGTTTTCCATGTGTTGGAATAAATGAAAACCAAGTTAAGTTTGGTGTTTGTGCATATGGCGTCCTTTTTTATTAGGTGGGAACTGTGGGTAGGGAGGTTGAAGAAAAATGATCTCTAGGTACATTTGGGAGTACCCTCAATAGAACGAAACTCCATACTGAGCATGTGGGAATAACATATCCACTGCAACTCTTAAGTACAAGAGGACTAAGCAACAAGAACTTCAACATGTGTCCTCAAAAAGCTATCCATGACCCCAAAACCTAAAATCGTCAAAAGTGTGATTTTAAGCAACAGAATCATGCTTGTAAAGTTGACCTTGAGGCATTAACCCATGCTATGACGCTTGCATAGGCAAAAAAAAATCACCCAAAATAGACCATAAGACCAGCCTTCCATTTAAATGACCCTAGAATTCGGAGTAAAAATGAAAAGTACACTCCATCCAATAAATTTAATAGAGGAGATTGATAAAAAAAACTATCGCACCACGGAATAGGTACTTAAAGTAATAGCAAAACATTGATAACAATGACTTGGTAATATAACGGTATAACCATACATGTAAAGAAAAATGAAGCTTGCTGCAACAAAAACGACACAAAAGACAGAAAAGCAGTAATAGAAAGAGAGTGGTAAGGCACAAAAGATCACGTGCCTGAGTCTCAGCTCCTTCATATTGTACAAGCTGGCTCCCTAGCACGGGTTGAATGAAAGGAAAGCCATAGTGAGGGCCCATGTGAACAAATGGATACTGAAGACCTCCTTGAGAAAACATAATATCCTGTTTTGAATGGTCATATATCGGAGCTAGACCTGAAGACACGTCTTTCAGATGTGCCTTACTGTCGGGCACATGTGGCAGAGAATGTGAATTATCAAGATAATCTCCTTCTCGAGCACTTGAGGATACATTTAGGTTGCTGCAGCCAATCGTTATAAATACAA
This sequence comes from Rhododendron ovatum, assembly GCA_019656835.1. Lineage (NCBI taxonomy): Eukaryota > Viridiplantae > Streptophyta > Magnoliopsida > Ericales > Ericaceae > Rhododendron > Rhododendron ovatum. Next base: position 1,241,835 of record CM033796.1, read on the forward strand.
AAGCGAGATCAGAAAGTGACAGATTCACAAAAACAATCACAACACACCTAAATTCACTGATGGATATTCCCATATGCCAAAAAGCAAACATTTTCAAATGAGAGACCCTAGGTCCTCCAGCAGAAAATATAGCAATAATCTTCACATATCCAATGTACACAACAAAACTTGAAAAGTGTTCTACAACAAGAAAACAAATTCACAATTAATACACACTCTATACAAATGTGTTTTGCCTTCAAAAGCCTCCAAACCCTCATTTCTAATTTTCTAGATTTTTGATTTTTTTGTAGTTCTTTGAAATTTCTAGAGGAAAGGGCAACGTGGGAGTGGGAACTAACTACTCTCCCCCACTTCCCGTTTTAAAGGGAATTTGTTTAACTGCAACTTACTTTGGTGTCTATTTTCATTTTTGGTTCCATGGTGTTTGGTGTTTAGTTTGTAGTGGGGGTTTGTTATGTATACATACCAGTGAAATCTTCAAGCTTCTCTAAATTTTTACGTCCAATTTTACTTGTTTAACTTTATTGCTGGTTTGGGTGTGCATGGATATCTGCATATGTATATGTAGTTCTCAATTTCAAATATTCATGCCTTAATTTCTTGGCATTGCTATGCATTTTTCCCTACTAACATTATGCCCGCTCAGTGCCCAACACAACATGAAAGAATATTGATGTAAACTTTCTTCTATTGTCCCGCGCATTGAACAGGGTCAAACGCTAGTACTTTATATAAACCAAACCAAACCAAACCGAGCCTTATGTCCCAATCATTTGGGGTCGGGAAAAAAAAAGAAAACAAATACCACCAACTAAAATAGAACTAAGAGCACAAGAGAGCCAAAAGTATCAAAGATATCCCTAGAGGCTATACCGACCTCAGTGAAGTTTCACTAGCAGTTTTGTCATTCTCAAGAAGGAATTCAGGGACAGCCACAGGCAAAGAGTCATTGGAGTCCTCCGGGTTGTTACCACTGTTTAGACTCTGCTCAAAATCCAGACTTCCAAAAGTCAATCCATTCTTAATATCTTCAGGGACTTGGAGATGATCAGGAAAAATAACAGCCTGGTGACGAGAAATTTTTAACTTTTCTAGATTCATATCAAGCTTTGAGATTGCATCTTTCAAAACAGACACTTCTTGTTCAGGAAAGGACTCAGAACCGCCTTCCAATGCCAAAGCTACAGCTTCAGATGCAACCACTGTTTGAAAGCATGAAATGAACAACATTAAAAACAACACTTTACAAGGATATGATACAATGCAAGAGATGAAAAGATGACAGATTCGTGAATGTGGCTAACAAGGTAATAAAGAATGAAAATTTGTGAAACTACTGAAGAAATACAGCCAAATATGGTAAGTGCCTTGCAAGTACAAGTCGCTAGGGTGACTCCCACCAAGAGCAAAAATCATAGGAGACACTCTCACCACCAGCGAAAACACAAATATGTTTTAGGCTTCTACACTTTCATGTGATACTCAATAAGTGGAAACAAAGGTCAAGATTAAAAAACATTTGACTGACTATAAATCCAAGATACACAATTTTTAACATTCTGGATAAAAGGGAAAAAAAAGCATAGCAGTGATAGCACTCGTTATTGATTATTCATTACTAGAAGCAGAACATGATAAAACATGACTCAACAGAAAAAACTGGGATTTAATTATTTAGTTCTTTGCAATATTATTAGATGACGAAGAAATACAGTAATTAAAAACACACACAAGCTCAGGATTAGAAATGTGGGTGAGAACACACCTTTTTTCCAAAATTACTAGGAAAATATGTGAAGTGTAATGATGACATAATGATACCTTCAGAGAGGCCAACGAGTTGGGATGATTGGCCATCTATGACAGAGATGACTTCCGAAGTAGTTGTAGGTGATGATTGAGAATGCTCTGAAGGCTCATTCTTTTCGACAATCAGGGATTCTTGTAGCACTGTGTTCACACAGGTCACATCTCCCAAGGTTGCTTGAACACTATCTGCTATGGTATGTTCCGCAATTGATCCGTTCACAGCTGGGCAACTGGCACCAGATTTGGAAGCAATCCTTTGGCTGCTTACTTCGTCTTTGATTGCACCAACACCAGGGTTTCGGGAATTGAGAGGTGGCACCACCACAGGATCTGAAGCAGAGAAGTAGACACCAAACACAGAGTTAGTTGAGCAGGCCAAGAGGTGAAAATGCGGATGACCCCTTTCCCTTGTTCAACTCCAACACCAGCCACAAGAGTGGGAGAGGAGGGGGAGTTTGTTTGACAGAAAAAGTTTGTAAATAGGCATTGTTTACAAGCACCCAAAACCAATATATACCTCTACAAATATTACATGTAATACCTGCAGACTGATGGAGGGCATGCTCATGGCCAGAACTCCCATTCGGAATACTTGTGGGCCCACTGACTGAAATGTTTGAAGAACTGTAACATAAAACAAACTCCAAATTGAAGCACAAAGTTTTTGCAACGTCATGGGTCATTTGGCTAAATAAATGAAGATGATGCAACTTGAAATTCAAATCAACATGTTTACATTGTGACACGAGAGTTCGTGTTCTTTTCTGTTTTCTCTGGAACTGTCGGAAGGGGGTTAAAACCTCTCTCCACGCGGTTATTGACTCCATTTTCCTTTGGGGCACTCGCATTCCTTCCACCACCGGCACCTAGTAGTGATAGGCCAACAAAATGCAAACGCAAAACACATAAGATAAGAAAAAACAGAGAAGGGGGAATAATATTTTGATATACAGATATCAGAGACTGCAAATTTAAGTTGAAAAAAATCTGTAACACTAGGACTTAAAAACAAGAAGCTCTTGGTCTCACCCTCTAAGACACATAATCAACTGCATCATATGCAAGATGATATTAAGATCAAACTATTTTGCTTCTCACAGTGATTCCATGTGCAGAATGAAACGGGCAATAATGAAAATCTTTTAAAAGAGCAGAAAGAAGGCAAACATATTTGAGATTTCTCCTCAACCACTAGTTCATCATCTACAATTGCCAGTAACGTGTCAAATGTGAACTTAGTAATTTACAACAAATAGCTCTAGGGAGGTCATTGCTTCAACCAGAAGGCCAGATAAGTTAAAGCAGTCACCATCAACGTGGATCTTGAAGTCGCTCAAATGCCTAACCCCAAAGAAATGAACTATGCCCTATTCACCTAATCAACTTTTGTGAAAACTAAATTACACCATTATAAGGGCACCAATCAATGACACACCAGGGAAAAGAAAAACAAATTTTAAGATCTGAGGTAACAAGTATGAATCCAACAGAAGTGGGTAAGTTGAAGTTCAAATGAAAGTGGGCATACCATGATAAATACTGGAAGAATAGTGTCCTCGACCACCCCTAAACCCCCGCCCCTGTGTTCCCATCCTCCACCTGGATTCTTCAGATATTTTGCTGTTCACATTCTGCATTGATAAAACACTAACTCATTGACGGACAAGCTGGCTAGACCTAAAAACAATAAGCTGTCTGGAAATGCATTAGCATCCCAAATGGAGACCAAAATATGCATATGGATTCTCTTTAATTCTTCTCCAAGTTGCATGATATAACCGGTATTACAAAAATTACGGCGCTACAAATCAACTATATACAGTATATGAGGACACTTACCCGTCAGATAGTGTCGACGTCTTAGCTAGAATTTTAGTAATCAACCAATGATTCAAACAGATATGAAAATAGCAACTAACAGAAGAACACATATTTGAACAAGTATATTAGGCTGCATCAAGAAGCTTTAGAATATTTCAATTTTGAGAGCTGACGAACACGACTAAAACTCGTGAAGCGGCACCCCAAAGCCAAGTATGGACACAAGTTACTTATTTGGACCAACAACAGAACCAAAACCCGTCGCACAGAAGGTTATAATATTCAAGTGAACATTTCATCAGCCCTCTAACCACTTTGTAAATAAAAGGATAAGAGTTATGCTGATGTCTGATAGTGTCTGCCACTAACCCAGGCGTAGAAGTCAAAACTAAACAAACGAACAGCAACTATAAACCTCAAACTAAGTCATCTTCTACTAGTAAAGGGGAAAGGAATATCTGCTTGGTCTTTAACACAAAGAAACAGTGCTTGGTAGTACAGCTCACCGGTTTTTTGAGATCGCGTTTCTTTTTGACCTCCTGAAATGTGTCTGCAAGATCAAACAGAACATTATTATCCTCAAGAATTTTCCGGGAGAAAACAAGTTTCACAATCAAGTAACTGTTAGATAATCCCCATCACAAGGCCAATTACCACTTCCATATGTTGGAGAGTTCAAAGAACAGAATAAATGATATAAAGGATGGAAACACCAGATTTTGTGAAGTCATAACACATGTTCCCAAAGATTAGGGCTGCAAACGAGCCGAGTCGAGCAGAGTTTTGCCTTGCTCGAGCTCGAGCTCGAATCGAGCTGAAATGTGTGAGCTCGAACTCGGCTCGAATAGATATTCAAAAGCTCGAGCTCGGCTCGGCTCGAATAGCTCGTTCGGTACATGTATGGGTATTGGTATATGTATGTGTATATATATATATATGTATATGTAAGCTCGAGCTCGGCTCGAATGGCTCGTTTGGTATATGTATGTACTGTATATGGCAGCTCGCGAGCTCAACGAGCCGAGCATTAAGTGGCTCGAGCTCGGCTCGTTTATGAAACGAGCTGAAAATTTTGGCTCGAGCTCGTTCATTTGCTTGATGAACCAAGCTCGAACGAGCCGTTAGCGAGCCGAGTCACGAGCCGTTCGCGAGCGGCTCGGTTCGTTTGCAGCCCTACCAAAGATATATTGAGATAATGCTGCATAGCACAAAAAAGATATGTGAAGTGCAAACCCAGGTTCTCGTAATCACTTGAACTACACAGCCTACTTGATGGTTGACACTTGATACAATAGGCTAATTAATATTTTAATGACACCATAGGCTACTTATTTAGTGATCTCCAAGGTTACAATAATGGAAAACTATTATGATGTGGAAGGCAAGGCACATCGGGAGATAAATCATAGTCTCTCTCTCCATATACATAAGTTTGTTCTTTCAATTCATCAGTGAACAGTTCTTATTTCTTTCTGGTAAATTTTCTTGCTATCCATTCATTACATCAACTCTTCAAATACTCAGGTTTAAGGCGTGTATTATGGGGGGACACCTGATACTCCCGACTTTGATTCCACTATTGCAAGGCTCAGATATGAAAGTTGAAGCCCTTTAAAAGGTTTACCAACATCTTACAAATACAGCGCCATTCAACTAAGTATTAATGTCTTCGTTAACAACTCATTCAGCTCTCCAACAACACTCTACATAGCATTAGGTTACCTAACAAAACCTTCAAAGAAAAAATACACAACCAAAAGAAAGTATGCGCAGAAAAATCCAAGCTTATCTTGTGGAGATACAAACATACTGATCAAAAACCTCACCCAACAATCAGGATTATGAACTGCAAAAACCAGCTGCATCATGTAACAGCCAATTGCCAGCACAGACAAGTACAAATGCATACATTAATCCAATCACAAGAATTAACGAATATTTCGTGGATTCGTGACAAAACACAATGCCAAGTGGTCTCAATACTAATTTTGCAGGATCAACAATGAGCCAACTGAAGATGTAAAACACAAAAATGGAACCGTCCATTCAATTCGAACACAATTTGGAGTTTCTTGTAAAATATATAACAGCCATAGCAGACAACTTAAAGGCAGAGATAACAAGTCTTAAAGAAGCAAAAAGAGGTCAGGCAGAAATATACCAAAAAGACCGGGATTCCTAACAGCAACAAGTGAAAACAAAAAAAAAAACATACAAGATAACTTGTAGCCAAACAACACAACATTCAACAAATTGGCTGAGTATTGCCGAGATAATGGCCTGCAAAACAGTGACGACCCTAGCCATAAAATTACACCATATCATATACACAAGGCCTCATTTGTCCGTAGAATAACTATTTAGGGATTGAGGCAAATTAGTTAAACTGCCGTACGTTGAACAGGATAATTAACGCGATAAGCCACTGACCCTTTCCTATTCACTCATTTAGTCCTATATTTATGCTAAGCTAAGCTAATACCATCAGGAAAGTGGTAATAGCTAGTTCACCCTCTGGACCATCACCCCTCTATATCCAAAAATCCAAAATAATCGACTTTCCTTCATTGTATTCTTTGTCCCATGCAAACCATACATAGTATAAGTAATCATGCTCAGTGAATTCTCATCCATTATACGTGGATCCACTTATTGCTTAAAACTACTCCAGAAATCAAACGTGCCCTACTAGAATTCCATACCAGGCAGAAAACGAAAAACAAAATAATAATAAAAAGTAAGAGTGAGTTTAGTCTAAATTAAATGCTCTCAAAGGCAGTTGCTATTATTTTCGTTTTAGTTACTTTTTAAGCTTTTTGTCATAATTTTTACATTAGTCATTCGCCTCTATGCGGGGAATCACAAAGGAATAAAAGAAGGTACGAAAATATACACCAAAGTTGAGAAAAAGTTCTTATGAGACTACACGACACGAGGACAGTGAACAGTGAAAACTGTCTTTTTCAGATTTTTTTTGGACTTAAAGTGAACTTTATGCGACTTTCTTGTCATAATTTTTTACTTTGTATATTCCATTCCTCAAGACGAACAATTAATCTAAAATACTTGACCCGAATCAGTAAAAAATTAAGAGACAACAACAAAATATGTAAATTTAAAGACGGAAAATTTAAGCCAAAGGGGACTACTCCTACATTACACATATACATGTATACTTGTATAAACATGAACAGAGAAGATACGAATTATACCAAGATACAGTAGCCTCTGAGCGGTTTCGTCAGGATCCATGTTGCATTCTTTGAGCATTAAGAAAATATCCTCATCGCTGTGCTTCGCCGCGATCTCCTTAATGTCGTGGATCGTTTTCCGTACACTGCTCGGAATCAAAACCCTAGACCCGCCGCTGTTGCTGCTGCTGCTCATGTTTCGCAGGACAGAGAGATAGGAACCGAGAGGACTGCAGAGATTGGTCAAGCAACCCTACAAACTATTCAACATTCATGGGCGTGTATGTGCGCGCATGTGTGTCGAACAAACATCAATGTGCATGTACAGAGCTGGATGACGGCATGGGAGGCGGAGGTTTTGGAAGGGTTAGGGTTTGTTTCGGGGAAAGGACACAACAATGATGTGGGTATGGAGGAGAAGGGTACAGAGAGAGAGAGAGAGAGAGAGAGAGAGAGAGAGAGAGAGGACAATTGCCCCTTGTGAGAGAGAGACTGCCGGTGGGGTATTTTATACAGGGGGCTCGCTTTTAGGGTTTTCCCCCATCCCTTTGCAAGCTTTAATAAAATTCCGGATTTTGGAAAATAAAGGAAGAAAGTGTTTTAACAGTTTCCTATTGAGATTTGAAAATTTTCCAAAATACCCCCATACTTTACAACCTGATCTGTTTGAGATTTTAAAGTGTAATGAGTGAAAAGAGATAGATAGAGAATTTTGCCCGTTCCAGAAATCTTTTTAAAAAATAAGTATTTATTTGCAAATTTCAAGTTTAAAAATAATAGGTTTATGATTTTTTTTCATCGTTTAAAATATCTCATTGAGAAATTTCAAACGAAATTCATATCGTATATTTTTATATTTCAATAACTCTATTATTTCTTAGCTTAAAATTTCAAATAAGTGATTGGAGGCCATGCATAGGGATTTTAGTACCCCAAATTGTGGGCACGCGCCCCCGGGAGAATCCTGTTTATGAAAATTGGGGTGCGGCCCTCTTTTGAAAATGCGCGGCGAAACGCCTCGATTCAGAGTCGCCACTCGGGTTTTAGCGGTGGAACACCCAAGGAACCGAACTCGAAAACGTTTGCCACGTTTGTTTGATTTTGAAAAGGCGTAGACCAGTCCGTCGTCACCTTCGATATCTGAGGTTCGGGAGCCAGGTTACGAGAGGGGAAGGGTTTTATGGCACCCCCTCTCGCCCAATCCGGAGATCGGTCTCTACTCGGGCATTTTATGAAAAACCTTTGCATTTTTCTCTCATTTTATCCTTTTTCGACCAGTTAGGGCGGGAGAACAGTTAATGGGGACGAAAGCGATAACAGCTTGCAATTTATGTGGCAAAATGCTTATGAATGATTTGATTACGATGCTAAGTATAGATTGAGAACAAGCACTGAGTAACCTGAGCGAACTGCAGTACGCTGTCACGAAGCCTCGTGAGCAGATTCTACCAGCATGCACTGGTCAAGCCACTGCATGGTGACACAACCTGCGCACGCCACAAAGAGACTGGCGTACTCCACTTGTTGGGTCTCTCAGTCTTTGTTTGCAACCCTCTGGGCTCTGGAAGAGGACCAGCGCACACCCAGGGCAAACCACGCAGTTTAATATAGCAGAATATACATAAACACGGGCATAATGAATGGCTTTAAGCCATGCAAGAAAGCAGAACACCCCAAAACAGTGTGGGGACAGAAGATAGGCCAAGACTAGACTAAGATGCAAGGGCCAGCCACTGAACCCAGCCACAAACTGCCGTACGCCAGTGTTATACTACCGTACGCCAATCAGCCTTGGATTTCAGTGTTTGGCTTTGCATCATCTGGGCTCTGGAACACGATCAGAAGGATCCCAGAGGCCTTTTATTGACATAAATGAACAAGATAGGGTGCCATCACTAAACAGTTCTAAGCATGGAAAGCAGTAAACTGATTATTAGCATGCTAAGGTGATCGACAGAAAGATAAAACAGAAGGAATGACGATCCATGATCCCCACGCCAGTTGTGCCCATACAACCAAAACTAGCGTGCGGCCCTTGTGAACTGGCGTGCGCCATGTGTCATCGCTTACGATAGCTGTATTTTATCAGTTTGAGGCCAGGACTAGTATTATCTACTAGCCTGGGCCTTACTGACCCCCCTCAGGAGTTGAAAACAGAAAAGAACACAAAGGTGGTATACCTCTTAGTATGGTGGTTTGGTGGTTGTTTTTGAACTTGAGGGTTGAAGATGGTGGCTTATATGGTGACTGGGTTCCAGCAGGAGATATGGGAGTGTATGACCATCTCTTGTCTTTCAATGGATGAAAGGAGAAGAAGGCTTGAAGAGTGAAGAAGGAAAGAGGTGGCACCTCTTAATGTTGCTAACCCCTTGCAAATGAATGCAAGGGGGGTATTTATAGAGGGGGAGTGGACTGAGACCAGTTAAGGCCAGGCCTTGTTTGGCTGGTCTTAGGAACAAAAGGGACCTTCCATGCATTAAATGCATGGGACTAGGTGATGGGGAGTGTAGGAGAGAGAGGGGACGCCTCTGCAGAAAGCACTCATCAGGCACACTGTAGCCGACGTCAGGGTGGCACAAAAGTCCCGCCCAAGTGGCTGAATAAAGTTGATTTGACTGGGTTTGACTGGCGTGCGCCACTTATAACTGGCGTGCGCCAGTGAAAGCTGGGTTCATGGTCGATGACTGACACGTGGCAGCTTACTGGCGTACGTCACCAATATACTGGCGCAAGCCAGTTGGGTTTTGCTGGGGCCGTTTGGTTCTGGTTTGAAGGGTTTGAAACTGGGTTTGAAAGGGGTTTGGGGTGCTCAAGGTTCAAACACACCTTTGTCCTCGATCTGTTTTCGACTATAATCATCATTGGGGAAGCAAAAGATCGACAAATAACGTTATCTGGACAGTCCAGAATGGGGTGTCTACAGAAGCCCCCCTTTGACGGCACTTGAAGCGCCATTGACTGGAGACAAGTAACGTCAAATGTTTTCTAGACACCCTCTTCGGGGCCATCCAGGATGCAAGGAATTTGAAGAACCTGTAGATTTTGAATTTGGACGGATAGATCGTCGTTGATTTGAAATTGGACGAGCGGATCGTCGTTGATTTGAGATTGGACGGATAGATCGTCGTTGATTTGAGATTGGACGGATAGATCGTCGTTGATTTGAGATTGGACGGATAGATCGTCGTTGACTTGAATTCGGACGGATAGATCGTCGTTGATTTGAAATTGGACGGATAGATCGTCGTTGACTTGAAATTGGACGAGTGGATCGTCGTTGATTTGAGATTGGACGGATAGATCGTCGTTGATTTGAGATTGGACGGATAGATTGTCGTTGATTTGAAACTGGACGAGTGGATCGTCGTTGATTTGAAATTGGACGAGTGGATCGTCGTTGAATTGAAATTGGACGAGTGGATCGTCGTTGAATTGAAACTGGACGAGTGGATCGTCGTTGAATTGAAATTGGACGGATAGATCGTCGTTGATTTGAAACTGGACGAGTGGATCGTCGTTGATTTGAAATTGGACGAGTGGATCGTCGTTGAATTGAAACTGGACGAGTGGATCGTCGTTGAATTGAAACTGGACGAGTGGATCGTCGTTGATTTGAGATTGGACGAGTCTCTGCTTGGGGATGGTCCCAAAACTTCTCAGGATAGTCGGGCTTTCATTTGGAGAGTAAACTTTGTCATGGGCCACAATTTGGGCCTGAGGCCCACATAATACTGGCGTACGGTACACCAGTACTGGCGTACGCCAGAATGTGCCGAGATCCGAGCCCAGATCCGAGCCCAAACCCGGCCCAACTGCCCCATACGTCGTATAACATTCTGAACCAGTGCTGAAACCGCCATTTCTACGGTTTTGAACTCCAGACTCTCGAAATCTCCCAAAATCTTCACTCTCTCCTCAATCTTCCATCCATCTCTCACAATACACCCACCCTCGTTCATCCATGGCGGAGTCCGGAGGCGGCGGCGGCAATGGTGATGTTGGTGGCGAGGATCGGCCAAGAACGGGTAGAGGCGAGGCCGAGGGGCCTCGAATCGACGATCAAACAGTAGAGGGGCGTGTATCGAGTGCCGGTGCAACGGTTTCAGGAGGCGGCGGTGGTGACAGTAGCCATGCAGTGGGGGTCGACGACGGCGAAAGGCGGCGTACGCCAGGTTCAGAGGGGCGTACGCCAGGTGTTACTGGCACAGGGGGTCCACGGGTTCGTCGTTTGGACCCACGAAGTGGAGTAGAGGGTGTTGTGATCACGGGTATAGGTTCGGTTGGGGCCGGCAGTACCGGTGGCGACGGTGGTGATGTTGGTGAGGGCGGTGGTGATGGTGGTGACCGACCGGGGACCCCACCGAGGGACCCGGCAAGGGGTAAGGCTCCTGCAGTCGAGGAGGGTGCATCTGGAGAGGTACCCATGGAAGAAGTGGCGTTCCGGCCAGCAGTGGGCTCTTCGGCACATGTCCCCATCACTCGGGGCTATTTTGCGGAGTTCGTATCTGAGGAGGAACTCGGCCGGTTGCTCCGGGAGAACCCGGGGGTGGTGGCTGCAGTGTTGGCTGCACGGGAGGACCGGGCCCGGCAGGTTGAGCGGGCGCAGGAGGAGGAGCGCCTGAGAGAGGAGGCCGAGAGGGCCGGGGCCGAGGAGGAGGCCTTTGAGAGCGAGGCCGGGGGTGCCGAGGAGGCGCAGGGGGAGGTGTGGTCTTTTGAGCGGGCGACGACGCTTGCAGAGTCCGCCCGGCTGGCACCCCGTCGTCAGTTTGACGCGGCTACGTACGCCCCGCCCGAGCCACACCTGTTTATACCGTCCGGGGTCGAGAGCCTCGCACCTTTGAGGGGGAGTTACGACGCCGAGCTGATACTGAGGGACCCTCAGAGGCACTTGTCAGTGGACTGGGCACAGGTACTTTTTGAGCTTGTCTTAACATTTCATGCCTTGTCGCTTTTATGATATGCAATTTGAACTGTGGTAACTTAGCTCATAATGCATGTAGATTGGAACCTTGACTGTAACCTGGCTGTGAAAATGGAACCCTGAATAGTATGCCTCGACGTAGAAACTTGACTTGAATGCTAGAACACTTGAAGTAGTTGAATCGACTGGTGTAATGCCCATGACTTTGAAAAAAAACGGTTAGTGCCAAACTTGAATCGACATTAAGCGGCCTCGACTTGGTAGAGCTGTCTTTTGAACTAGAACTCGACTAGAACGTGATACTCGACTAGGTAAAATGCCATGACACGTTGAACGCCCGGATGGCATGCCCTGTGATTTGTATCGACCACACGGATAAGCTGAACACTTGTGCAATCAACTAAGAGATGTGCCCTGAGAGAAAAGAGGCCCTGTAGCTCGGAACTTGACCGAAAAATACCTTTGAATTGATTCGACTGATAACAGAACTGAGTGGTATAGTATGAATGCCCTGGCGGCTTTGCTCGACCCTTATGATGCTCATTTCGACTGTAGAGTTACCTTTTGAGATTCTGAAGTCGACTAACGGTTTGGATTGCCATTACTGATGAAACTTTTTCTGTTGTCTGTCTTTGTTATGCAGAGGGGAGCAGCCAGCACCCGTGGCCATGGTGGTCCAGCGAGTTCGCTCGAGCTGTACAGGAGTTTGCCCGAGCAGGTCAGGGCACTGGTTGATGCGGCAGGATTCCGGCCTTTTATCCTTTCACTGACGCCCGTGAAGAGCGACCACGCTCTGTTGACAGCGCTGGCCGAGAGGTGGTGGGATTCTTCGAACACCTTCCACTTGCCGATTGGGGAGATGACGGTGACTCCGTCAGACTTCGCAGCGCTCACCGGTCTGAGGGTAGGAGGGGAGCCTATTCCGTTCGACTCGGAGATGTACAGGGACTCTGAGGCTCTGGCGTGGTTCTTGGGGCAGGCGCCGGCAGGTGAGGCGGAGACTGTCCACTACGACCAGTTCAAGCGGTACTTGCACGGGAGGGAGCTTGAGTCGGACTTAGAGGCGGAACAGATGGCCAGGGCCTATTTGCTGTACTTGTTCGGGGCTACATTGTACCCGAACAAGCGATCCACGGTGCACCTATCCTACTTGCCGGCCCTTTATGACTTGAGCACGGCCTCGAGGTTTGACTGGGGAGGAGCAGCGCTGGGTACCTGCTATGGTTTCATGGGGGCTTTCTCGCGCGGGAAGAAGGCGACTGCCGGCTACTGGAGGGTGTGGGAGGTAAGAAACAAAACCTGTCATTTACTTACCGCTTTTCCATTTATTGCACTTGTACTTTGATTTGCATATAAACTGTATCCTGACGCTCTGATTGTTTGACCATTTGCAGCTATGGGCCTACGAGGTGCTGAAGATGTACCCTCCAGAGAACAAGTGCCCGAACCTGAGGATGCTCCCCCGTGCCATGATCTGGGGTCCTATGTACAGCGGGAAGAAGAAGTCAAGAGGGAGCCTCCTAGCCTTTCGGACCTACCTCGACGAGCTGTCCGGCACTCAGGTATGCAACATGTTGAATTCGTTCATTCTGCCCGTAGAATTGCTTTAATGCTGTCGCTGATGCTTTACAAACGGTATCATTGCCTTGCAGGTGGATTGGAACCCCTGGAGCGGCACTGAGCCTGAGCCTGAGTACCTGGCGGAGAGCAGGGTGGTGACTGCGAGCCGGGTGCTGTTGGAGTCGGCCTTCGGGTGGCGGTGGTACCTGGGTGACCGGGTGACACGGCAGTCACTAGGCGCTCTTGACTTTCAGGTGCCCGGGCCACTGCCTCCTCACGCTTCCCACACAGACAAGTATACCCTGGCTGAGCTGAGGCCCTTCACCGTTCCGACCGGGCTGGCTGCCTTTCTGAGGCCTGAGCGTGACTACGCTGTCTACCGGAGGCAGCACTTGGCGAGGCCGCTCGGCGTGTTGGAGCATGTCGCCGTGCAGAGTGAGGCGCTTGAGGCTGGCGAGGAGAGGCGGAGCCGAGAGAGCAGGGCAGCCCGCCCGAGAGAGAGGAGCAACCATGCCACAGCGACCGGGCTGCCTCGGCTTTCTTGGACCCTAGCAGTGCGGGACGCCAAAGGAGAGGAGGCCATTGTTCAGTTTGAGCCTGCTAGGACGGACCCGGCAGAGATAGTAGGACCGGTAAAACATCCCTTATCCCTTTTGCAGTTTCTGTACTTTACTTCCAGCATGTATACTTGGCATTTGATTCTGACTTTGCCCGATAATTGAATTGCAGGCCCCGATGGAATGGGTGCGGGAGGCAGCTCGGCTGATAAAGGCCATGGAGAAGGAGTTTCATAGGATAGCTGGCGGCGCCTCCTTGCAGTTGCAGTACCCACCTCCAGCTCCGGCTCCCGCTGAGCAGCCTCAGGTATAACCTTTCGCTTTGCCTTTGAATATGACCGCTTTTGAACTGTCCTGCACTTTGCATTTCGATATATACAATATGCACAATGTATGCTAAATGATTTAAATGACCATGCAGGGACATGCTAGGGCGGCTCCTAGGAGGAAGAGCGTGCGGCCTCCTCCAGCAAAGAAGGCAGCTTCGAGCTCCTCACAGCCGGCAGCCATGGTGGAACGGGTAGCACAGACCACTCCGGCCAGCGAGGGGCTCCAGTTCCGTCGAGAGCTGAGGAAGAGGCCTGCCGAGAAGAAGCCTGCCGAGGGGCCCTCGCAGAAGAAGAGGAGGGAGGAGGAAGAAGCAGAGGAAGAAGAAGAAGAGGAGAGTACGTCCCTCAGCAGCGGCTCCGACTCAGCGAGCGACCCTAGGTTCCGTATTGACCCCCGAGAGATAGAGGATAGCGAGGAGGACGAAGACGAGGAGGACCTTTTTGACGACTGAGGGCTATCACCGAGCCTTAGTCCATTCTGCTAGCATTTTGATACTTTGACACTTTAGTACTGATACTTGGTGTTTTTGGATGGGGCCTGCGTGCCTCTTTGACCTTTGGGCGAGTGTGCCCTGCTACATTTAGTTCTGCCTGGGCCGTTGTGCTGTTTGATACTTGATACATTCCCACCGTTACATTTAGGCATAGCAGTATATAACACATGCAATTTCGGTTTTATCGTTTTGCTTTTGCTTTGATGAGTTTTGACAAAAGAAAAGGATAAATCCTCTGCTAATATCTAACATGCATTGACGAACGGCCTGAATCGACAACAAACACTTATATATGTACAAAAACACATTAGCTCGAAGAAACGATGGATAGAAACGTCCTAGGATACGACACGTATCCCAGACACGCGGGGGATACGGGCATTTTAGGCGTTGGCTAGCCAAAATCCGTTATTTACCCCGGGGAAGGGAACTGACCCTTTTGATAGGCGACATAGGTGCATAATGACTTGTACGAACCATCAAAACCGGTAGAATTGCCCCGGCGCAAGGAAAATACCAAGAAAAACTAAAAATGCCATAAAAACGGGCATAAGACGCCAAAGATGACTCGATATAGTCCCGGACTGAAACCGACACCCCCACACAGTCCCATAAATCCTATGTGACTTGTGTGGCATGACAAAACTTGGCAAATGCCCTTGAAACGAGATTTGACCTCTCGTATCCTTGATTTTAGCTCGACACGGGCCACCGAGGGTCCGAAATCCTTATCGAGCGTGGCTTTTGGAATCCGACGCTTGGCCATAGTCTTAAATGACATTTGTGACTTGTAGGAACCAACAAACGACCAAAGCCAGCCCCGGAATTGAAAACGACTACACGGAGGCAGTAGCTGCTGCAAAGTGGCTTCTGGTGAAACCTACTGGCGTACGCCAGAAGTTGAGGGCAGTACGCCAGTATGTGGGGACACGGACACGCCAGTAAATAACTGGCGTACGCCAGGTTCCTGAGTGCCAGATCCACTTGACTGACCAACTGTCCTTTTTCGGGGGCCACTTTGTTTTTACTCCCACACGGTTTGCACACGGTTTCTGGGTTCCCAGGGGGCAGTGTCCTTTGCAGGAGCATGATTTGGAGGCTAGCATGAGGCTTTGGATGCCTCATTGGTGAAAACTTTTCAAAGGGCAAAGGCCTATAAAGCAGAGGCCTTGCAATGGCTCTCCAGGACTGCTTTGCTCCCTCTTTCATCAGTATATTGCAACACTTCCATGGATAACCCCCTCCCAACTTTGCTCAGGCCATGGTTGGCACAATTTCTAAGTGTCGACTGGCTCAATTTTCAATACCACGGCCTTGCCTCGTTCCGCTTCCTTCGACATGTGCCACTCCGCCCGGCGCTCTTGCGGGCTGCTCTCAGATTCTGGGATCCTGACGTTCATGTCTTCCGTTTTGGTGATGACGAGTTGTGTCCGACAGTCGAAGAATTCCAGGCGTATCTTCGGACCTACTTGTCCTCTACACTCGTTGTCCCGCCTTACCAGGCGAGCATGCCCAAATTGCTGGCCAGCTCGCTCGACATCTCTCGGGGTTTGGCGAGCGCCATCCTTGAGGGAGGTCAAATGAATGTCATGCGCCTGATTGAAATGTACAGTCCGGATGGTGACCTGGACAACAATGAAGTGCAAGCGCGTCGCCATTTTGCCTTGGTAATCTGCCTGCTTGCCGCTTTTCTGCTCGTGCCGGCTCATGGGCAGGTTAACCCGTCACTTGTGAGCGTTGCTGCCCAGATGGGGGCACGGAGAAATGTGATCCCTTTGGTCTTGGCGGAGACACTCTTGGGCTTGGACTTGGTGTATACGGGCCAGTCGGCCGTTTTCAGCGGCAGCCCGCTTTTGCTTCAGGTAATCTCACTTAGCTCACCTTTTGCTGGCTACTCGCACGTTCTCATTTTACCTCGACACTCAGCTTAGGCTGCTTCCTAGCTCCTTACTTGTCTTTTCCCTCAGGTTTTATCTGGCTTCTTACTTGTCTTTTCACTCAAGCAGTTGTGGCTGTCAGACAAGCTGAATCTCTTGCACCCTCCGGTAGCGGGTTGGAATCTCTTTCCGAAGAGGATCCATCAAAGGGAGATGCGGTATCCGGACATGGACATAGAAGGCTGGTATGAGTTCATGCAGCAAATGCAGCCTGATGAGATTGCTTGGAGGTGCCCCTGGCTGGACCTTCCAGATATGGCTGTTTCCTCCGATGGATTTGACAGGATGGTGATCGCTGGGCTGTCGAGCTTTACTTTCTACATTCCCGGTCGCGTCCTTCGACAGCTGGGTGCCTCTCAAGAAAATCACCGTGTCAGCATTGGGGATTTCCGTGTCCCGAATTTCAACGCTCAAACGCTCAACGGTTATCAGAGGCGCTGGGGCCTTAGAGCCCTTCAGGCTGAGATGCCAGAGTTTACCACAGGGCTAAGGAGCCGCTACAGACAGTGGCTGAGAGCAGACGTGAATGCAAGAGAAAATATTAACTGACTCCGGGCCACTTTGCTATGCTTAGAATAAACTGCGAGCCGTTAGGCTTCTCAAGCATTTTGTTCTGTTTTTCATGCTTCAACTGTTTTTAAGGCTTTTATGCTCAGCTTATGTATTAGAAGGAGTAATTTGCAATAAAGTTGAAAGACGATGGGTTTCCCCCTTCTGATTCGCTTCAATGTATCCTTGACTTGAGCTCGACCTTCCCAAACTGTGACATGTGCCCCAAAAATGTCCAACCTGGATCGAACTTTTGATGGAATGTGACCGAATCTCGAGGTGAGATTGCCTACGTATCCCTTTTCAAGGAATCAGGTCAGAACGTAGTTCAGGCTAAGGTTCGCTCGTGTATTTTACCTCTCCTTTTACGCTCTAACTTTTGCCTAGTGCCGCCTTCTCAGGTTTTCGGCCTAGCGAGCTTTCGACTTGTGCCTATTTATTTTTGCCTAGAACCGCCCCCTTGGGTTTTCGGTCTAGCAGGCTGCTCTAACTTTTGCTTGGAATCGCCCACCCTTGTGGTTTTCGACCCAACGAGCATCTCTCAGGGGTAGTAACGCTTGAGTTGATCCAGGTTGACCAAGGTGCTGAATTCGTTGCCGTCGAGGTCGATAAGCTTAGCAGCGCCCCCGGACAGGATAGTCTTGATGATGTAAGGCCCGGATCGCTTCGGCCTGAACTTCCCGCGAGGATCAAACACTGGAGCCCGGATCTCCTTTGTAACCATGTCTCCTTCGACTAAGCCCCTGGACTTCACTTTCTTGTTGAACGCCCGGGCAATTCGACGCTGATACCCCTGAACATGATACAACGCCCGGAGCCGTCTTTCATCAAACAACATTAGTTCGACAAACCTTCCACTCAACCATTCGGATTCTTCGAGACCGCTTTCGACCATGATTCTTAGCGACGGTACCTCAAGCTCGATGGGAAGCACTGCCTCCATCCCATAGACCAGGGAGAAAGGAGTTGCACCCGTTGAAGTGCGAATTGACGTTCGGTACCCCCAAAGGGCGAAAGGCAGCTGCTCATGCCAATCCCTTGCAAACTCAGCGGTCTTCTTGATGATCATCTCGACATTCTTATTTGCAGCTTCGACCGCTCCGTTTGTTTGTGGGCGATAGGTCGTTGAGTGATGGATCTCGATACCGAATTCCTCGAAGAGCTCCAGAACCCTTCCTTTGAAATGACTTCCGTTATCTGACACAAATGCCTGAGGAACCCCATACCGGTAGATGATATTCTTTCGAATGAACTGAGCAACCTGGACCGTTGTCAGTGTCTTGTAAGATTCGGCTTCGACCCACTTGGTGAAGTAGTCTATCGCCACCAGTATGAACTTGTGACCATTCGAAGCAGACGGCCTGATCATTCCAATAACATCGATGCCCCAAACAGAGAAAGGCCATGGCGAGGTCATGCCATACAATTTAGATGGAGGGACATGCTGTAGGTTCGCATGGATTTGACACTTGTAGCAGCGCCGCACGTAGTCGATGCATTGAGATTCCATTGTAGACCAGAAGTAACCCTGCCTGAGGATCTTTCTAGCAAGCATAACACCGCTCATGTGAGGCCCACAGACTCCTTCGTGAACTTCCTCCATGATCCTTGTTGCCTCGACGCCGCTGACACAGAGCTTGTGCATCCCGCAGTGGGACCTTCGGTACAGCTTTCCCCCACAGATGATGTATTGAGAAGCTAGCCTTTGCAAAGCAATCCGATCCTTCTTCGTGGCCTCGGTAGGAAATTCCCCGCGCTCCACAAAGTTCCAAATGTCGTGGTACCATGGTAGGCCATCATCGACATCATCAATGGCGTTGATATACTCATAAGCGGGCAAGTCCCTCTGTTCAATCACAATCGGCCGCAGCTTGACACCTATTGGAAGTTCGATCATTGAAGCCAAAGTCGCCAAAGCATCGGCGAACTGATTCTTCAAGCGTGGGACATGGGTGAAGGTCACCTTATTGAAGCGAGGAATCAGTTCTTCCAAATCTTGGTGATAAGGCTTCAGCTTTTCCTCTCGAACTTTCCAATCTCCATTGGCCTGGGAAACCACCAAGTTCGAATCCCCAATTACTTCTAACTTCTCGACGCCTAAGGCAATAGCAGCTTCCATTCCGACGATGCAGGCTTCGTACTCAGCTTGATTGTTGGTGACATCGAAATTCAGCTTGAAAGCGAGCGGGATGTGAGCGCCGGCGGGCGTGATTAGCAACACTCCGATCCCGAATCCCTTCTGGTTAGCAGCCCCATCAAAATAGAGCGTCCATACTTCCTCGACCACTGTCAGAACCTCCTCGTCGGGGAAAGTAAAATCCACATCTTCCGGGCCGTCGATCGGGTGATCGGCCAAGAATTCGGCCACGGCTCGTCCATTTACAGACTTCCTCGCGACATGTTGGAGTTCGAACTCAGCCAGCAGAAGCAACCAACGTGCTAGCTTATGGGTGAGCGCAGGCTTCTCGAATAGGTACTTGATAGGATCCATCCGAGAAATCAGTCTCACCGAATAGGCTAGCATGTAGTGTCTAAGCTTTCTAGTAGCCCAAACTAACGCCCAGCATGTCTTCTCGAGAGGGGTATAACGCTCCTCAGATCCCACCATCTTCTTGCTCAGATAGTAAACGGCTTTCTCGACCCCATTGCTTCCTTCCTGCGCTAGCAAGCACCCCATGGCTGTTGAAGAAACGGACAGATAGAGAATCAAAGGTCGACCCGGCGTAGGCGGCATCAGTACCGGCGGGTTCTGCAAGTATCTCTAAATAGACTCGAAGGCGGCTTGGCATTTATCTGTCCATTCGAACGGGACCCCCTTTTTGAGTAGACGGAATAACGGTTCGCAGGTGAGAGTTAGCTTGGCGATAAATCTGCTGATAAATTGGACCTTTCCTAGAAAACTTCGCACGCCCTTTTCAGACTTTGGCGGCTCTATCTCGAGGATTGCTTTGATTTTGAAAGGATCCACTTCGATTCCCCTTGCGGTGATTAGAAATCCCAACATCTTGCCTGACGTGACCCCGAATGTGCACTTTTGCGGATTCAGGCGCACGTTGTACTTGCGAAGCCTTTCAAGAAACTGCCTGAGCGAGGGGAGATAGTCATTTTCCTCCTTTGCCTTTACAATCATGTCATCGACGTAGATCTCAACGGTTTTGTGGATGAAATCATGAAACAAGGTCGTTTGAGCCCGTTGAAAAGTGCATCCGGCGTTCTTCAACCCAAACGGCATCTTCACGTAGCAGTAAGTTCCCCATTCTGTGACGAACGTCGTTTTCTCTTGGTCCTCGGGCGCCACAGAGATCTGGTTGTATCCGGAAAATCCGTCGACAAAAGAGAGCAAGGCATGCCCCGCCGTGTTGTCCACAAGCACGTCAATGTGAGGCAAGGGAAAACTGTCTTTGGGGCTTGCCTTGTTTAAGTCCCTAAAGTCGACGCAAACTCGGATCTTTCCATCCTTCTTGGGAACAGGCACGATGTTGGCCACCCATTTGGGATATTCTGCAACCCTGATGAATCCGGCGTCAATCTGCTTCGTAACCTCCTCCTTGATCTTTTGAACCCAATCCGGCCTCATCCTGCGGAGTTTCTGTTTGACGGGGACAGCCCCAGGCTCCAACGGGATTCGGTGTTGTACTATTTCAGGGTCAATGCCAGGCATATCCTTGTGAGACCATGCGAAAACCTCGGGAAATTCTTTGAGAAGCTCAATGGTCCCAGTGTGGTTTTCCGGAGACAGATTTGTACCGATTTGCATCATACGGGGGTCGTCCTCGTCTTTCAGATTTACAGAAATTACTTCTTCTTTTAGAGGCTGAGCACGCCTTTCGTCTTCCTTTTCGATGAGGGAACGCAACTCAGCCGGGATGTCCCCGTCGAAGTCTGTTCCTTCATCGTCAGGGTCGACACAGTTTATATAGAAGCTAGCAAAGTAGTCAGAAGTAGGATCATGCATTTCATAAAACCCAACAGGGTTGCCAAGTACAACAGACTTGAACTCAAAATAAAAGCTACGACGTGGAGGGCCGAGAGGCACAAACTCCGACTCTGAGCTAGACTTAGACTCGACAGACTCTGTGTCAGATTCAGACTCGTCGTCAATGCATGTTAGACGCGGAGTGAAAATGCAGTTATTAATACTTCCCTGTGCCTTGACTATGAGAGAGGTGGGATCCTCGGGAGCATTTGATGAGTCAGGCCCAAGCATCAGCACTTCAGCTTCCTCGCCCTTGCCAACCAAACCTACTTGGGAGAACAGCATCTCCAAACCCCCTTGATCAAAAGCCTTGAGCCAGTCAAACTCTTCCTTGGCCTGACCCAACTGTTTCTCGAACTCCTGTCGAGCAAGCTTCTCTTCAGCTGTTTCTTCCTCACCGTTGGACCAGGTGTCCGCAGCAAAGATCTCGAATCCCGGTAGCCAGGTAGAAGTCTCCGGATCCCAAAACGGCTCTATCTGTCCCGAATAAGCAGAGCCTCCTCCTTCTCGCACAAAGTAGCTATCGGGGTTACCAAAAAGGGTTCGAGGCTTTCCCGTGTCTTTCCTCTTTTTGGCATCTTTGGCCGGCGGAGTGTAGCCTAGGCCAAAGCGGCCTTCGGTGGAAGGAAAGACAGGGAATTCAGCAATCCCTTGTTGGTTGATCCCAAGCCCTAGGCCAGGCATGAATGACATTTTCCTCATCATTTCGAGGACGGTTGAGCTTATGGTGAAATCGTCATCCATGGCAATGGCGAGGACTGAGCCCGATGTGTCGAAAGAGAAACCTCCGAAGTCCGAGTCTTCTTCCCCATGCATGATGCCCAAGACAGGCGTTCCATCATCTGTGAGCGGGCGGATTCCAGAATCCCCGCAAATCGTCAAGGTACCAGTAGGCAGCCCCAGCATGACCTTTTGATGAAGAGTTGAAGGCACTGCCATAATGTCGGCCCTGTGAAGCCACGGCCTGCCCAGCAGCAGGTTGAAAGTAGCAGGGACATCGACCACATGAAACTCAACGTCCATCTCAAAGCCCTCAGCGTCAAGCTTCAGCATTTAAGTTCCCTCCACTGTGCGGCGAGTACTGTCGTACGCCTTGACAGCCAGATTGGAAGGTGTTAGGTCACTCTTGGCGAGCCCCAAGCGGTAGGCAACCCTCATCGGGCAAACATTGATAGCGGAGCCATTGTCGATTAGCACGGTAGGCACCCAATGCCCTCGGCACTTGACGGTGATGTGGAGCGGGCGGTTGTGAGCGGTTCCCTCGACAGGTAGATCTTTCTCGGTGAACGTGACAGAGTGCTTAGAGAGGAGTGGCAGCACCAAGGCAATCATGGCCTCGGGGGTGATGTCAATCGGTACTGTGAGCCGAGCCAAGGCAGCGGACAGCTTCTCACGATGCTCCTTTGATGACGATATCAGATCCCAAATAGACACGGCGGCCGGAATCCTTTCAAGCTGCTTCAGAATGGCATCTTCTTCGGGGACTCCATTTGGAAAGAGCGGGTCGGCCCTTTGAGCAGTGGGAGCAGTGGTTTTCTGAGCAGGCGAGTTGGACGAGCTTCCAGCCTGCAGGTTGGCTGGCTGAAACACTCGGCCACTCCTAGTGACGTTGGCCACATCCCACCAAGACGATGAGTCAATAGAATCCCATAGGTCGGCGGGCACTTCCTCTAGCTTGCGCTTCCCTTTGTCGGTTGCTGCCACCGTTGCGGACGAGTCTGTCCCCAAAGTAGTGTCCCAGTCCAAATCCTCCATTACTAGCCCTTCCCAGAAAGTTGGATCTTGTGCCGCTTCTTCCTCAAAAGGTGCCCCCGGGTTCGTGACGAACGGAACATCCCAAAATCCCCCATCGACTAAAGCGGTGTTGACAGTCCACACCTCATTTCCCATGTCCAAGTCGACAATGTTATCCACATCCCAAATGTCTGCGGGCGGCGGAGTCTTAACGGTTTCCCCTGCGTCCCAAAGGTCGGCGGGAGGTGCATCCAAGACCATAATGGAGCAATCATCTCCGGGGATTGAAACAGAAGGGCGAGACAGCTTGGCAGAAACGATGTCCTGTGTAGGGTCGAAGTCGGGCGCGCAGCGGGTGATGGCGCCGTCAATTGAATCCACCAATGGCTGCATGGCGCCCAGCGGGCGGCGGATGTTAGGCACGAGTTCCCCTTCTTGAAACTGGTCCCAATACTCCTCACTGACGTCTCCTTGGTCCATGTCAGCTTTGAGATCTTGCCCTATTTGCCACCCATCGGGCTGCGGATCCCACATATACTCCTCGATCTCTTGTTCGACTTGATTCGGCTCGGGCTGGTAAAATAGCGCGAACAAGGAGAGTCCGTCCAAAGGGTCGGCCTGTGCCGCGTTCCATTCTTCCTCCCACTGAGCTAGCCACATCTGATTGACTTGGGGGTGAGCGGGAAACCCCATGTTGTACTGCTCGGTCCAATCGCTGCAAAGCTCCTCCCACTCTTTGGCCTTGTCCTCCATAGCCCAGCCGGCTGCCATCATGTTAACATTTGGCTCAGAAGGGAAAGGGACGATCGGTTTAGGGTTGTCGGTTGAGGCAATATGGTCAGTAGGGTTGAATATAGTGGAGCTGAGATTTATCTGGTTCACTTGAGGGTTAGGGTCATGCTTAGGAAGGGAGTTGGAGATGACGTTGGGTTTGGTAGGTGGGGTTGGAAGAGTACCATTGTCCACTAAGTCTTGTATCGCATGTCGGAGGCGATAGCAAGAGTCGGTGTAATGGCCGGGCATTTGGTGGTACGCACAGAAAGCGTTGGGGTTATGGCTAGGGGGTGGATTTTGAGGAAGTGGAGTCGGGGCTAAGGGCCTGAGATGCCCGGTTTTGATTAACTTCTCCAACACCGAGGAAAGTGGTGCCTCGAAGTTGGCAAAGTTACGGGGTTGGTTGCGGTTTCGGGGTCTTTGAGGGGTTTGAACTTGGTTTTATGTCGGCAATGTGGTTAAAGCTTTGGGTTGAGGGGTTGCTGGCAGAGTTTGCGGTGGCATAGCTGTTGCCACCGAAGAGAGCGGTGCTGTTCCCGGTGTATGCACGGGGTTTGGATTTTGAGGCTGAGGTAGAGGAGGAGATGTCACTCCTGGGCAGAACACCAGTTTGGAGGGCTTCCTCGATAGCCAGCCCTGAGTCGTAGAAGGTTTCAAAGTTTGCCCCTTGAACCAAGACGAGGTTTTTGGCGAAGTCCGGCTGCAGATTGCGGGAGATGATGCGGATTTGATCCTTCTCGCTCGGGCGATCGGGCATGAGAGCAGCCTTAGCTCTCCATCGCTGGATAAAGTCTGCAAAGGACTCCTTTGCAGTCATCTTAGTGGATTCCAACTCCCGAGTGGTCATTTTCAGTTGGGCGTTGTAGCTATACTGAGCGTTGAAAGCCGTGCCGATGTCCTCCCACGTCCGTCTCTTGGAGATGTCGAGTGATAGGAACCACTGGAAGGCGGGGCCGGCTAGAGTTTGTGGAAATAACTGAGCCATGGCATCCTCCCCAACACCATGCAGTTTCATGGCACCATGATAGGCCAACAAGTGCGTCTTCGGATCTCCGGTACCGTCAAACTTTGCAAAGTCAGGCATTTTGAACCGATCGGGGAGCCTGGGGTTCGGGAACGGGCAGAGGCGGTCCATGTCTAGTACTCCTGAGCCTTTTCTTTCGGATTTGGCGACAGCTTCCTCCAATTTGGCTATCTTGGCGACCAAAGCTGCCATTTCTGGGTTTGGAGCGGGATTTTCCACTAGCGGTTCCTCTTCGAAGCCGGCTCCTTGTTCACGCCTTCCGTCGCCTTCCCCTCCTGCTACAATGGGAAGTCGTTCCTCGATGAGGGTTCGAAGATTAGCCACAGAGGCGTCGGCCTGGTCGGCCCTTTGCTGCATGATGGCCAGGTTGTGCTGCAGATCGGCCAACAGAGTTGCAAGATTCGGAGGTGGGACATCTGCCATGGCTAGTACTTCTGTCTTAACACGTTTGGGAGACGCTGGCGGGGACGGAGAAGATGGAGGAGATTCGTGCGGAGTAGTCGGCGGCGAATCCTCCCGTGACACAGTGCAGGCCTGTAGACACCCTATTTTGGACTTTCCAAATTAGTTTACTTACGGTATTTGATTCCCCGATGATGAAACGGATCAAGAACAACCTGGAAATGTTAGTATGCTTGACCTTTGAGCACTCCAAAACCCTTGCAGATCCTTTCAAAATCTCCAAGCTAGAGCCAAATGGCCTCAACAAAATCCAACTTGCATACGCCGGTAATTAACTGGCGTGCGCCGGTCCTCGGCCACGTGTCAGTCATCGGTCAACTTTGACCGTTGACCAAGCAAGAACTGGAGTACGCCAGTTATTAACTGGAGTACGCCAGTCAAACTTCCGGTCAAACTTGTGTTTTTAAGCATGCAGAAGCCATGGGTAGGGGTTTACAGCACTTGGGAACCTTCCAATCCACTGAAAAATCATTTTCCGCCGGGGGACATTTTCTTACACCCATCCCATCACCTTTCTCCTCTCATCCAATGAGAAGGAAGGCTTAAGGGCTAAGGCTTCAGTCACTTTGACTGGCCTTAACCCTTCTCTCTCCCTCTTCCCCTATATATAACCCCATATACCTCCATTTGAAAGGGTTACCAAAAACTTGAAGCATTCAAGCCATCTCTCTCTCTCCATTAGTTTTTTGTTCTTTCTTTCTTCTCATTAAGAAAGAAACAGCAAGAAACTCTCCCATACACTACAACATACATCCACCCACACTCACCATTCATCATCCAATCTTCAAGTTCAAGCTCAAGCACTCTTTCAAGCTCAAAAACAAAAGGTATACCATCTGGGCATATTTCTCTGTTCTGATCCCTGAGGGGAGCTGACAGGGTCAAGGCTGGTAATCAATACCAGTCCTGGCCCTAACGCTGTCAAGGTTTCAAAAACAAAAAAATCGTTTCTGACTAGAATCGGCGTGCGCAGGTCATAAACCCGCGTACGCCGGTCCGTTGCAGTACGTATAGTTTTAAATTTGATCTGTCTGGAATCTGTCTGGAACTGGAGTACTCCAGTCTGGAACTGGCGTACTCCAGTCTAGAACTGGCGTACTCCAGTTAATAACTGGCGTACTCCAGTTGTGAAATGGGGTCCAGATCTTTGTTTTATATTATTTTCTGTCTATTCATCACCTTATTGCATGCTAAAAACTAGTTTAATGCTTTCTGTATTTAGAATTGTTTAGTTGTAGCATTCAACATTTGTTCATATCTGTTTTAGAAAGGCCTCTGGGATCCTTCTGGTCATGATCCAGAGCCCAGATGATGCAAAGCCAAGCACTGAATCAATAAACAAAGTGGCGTACGGCCTTACATCACTGGCGTACGGCAGTTTGTACCTGATTCCAGTGGCTGGCCCTTACATCTTAGTTTAGTCTTGGCCTATTTCCTGTCCCCACACTGTTTTTGGGGTACTCTGTTTTCTTGCATGGCCTAAAGCCATTTCTTCTGCCTGTTATTATATAAACTGTAATATATTGACTGCGTGGTTTGTCCTGGGTGTGCGCTGGTCCTTTTCCAGAGCCCAGAGGATTGCAAACAAAGACTGAGAGACCAAACAAGTGGAGTACGCCAGTTATGGGGTGGCGTGCACAGGTCTGATCAACATGCAGTGGCTTGGCCAGTGTATGCTGGCACAGAACCTGTTCACGTCCCCGCAGGGCAGCGTATTTCAGTTTATCTAGGTTGCTCAGTGCTTGTTCTCAATCTATGTTTAGCATTGCAATCAAATCATTCATAAACATTTTGTCACATAAACTGCAAGTTGTTACCGCTTTAATCCCCATTAAATGCTTCCCCGCCCTAACTGGCCGAAAAATGATCAAATGAGAGAAAAATGCAAATGTTTTACAAAATAAAATGCCTGAGTAGAGACCGATCTCCGGATTGGGCGAGAGGGGGTGCCATAAAACCCTTCCCCTCTCGTAACCTGGCTCCCGAACCTCAGATATCGAAGGTGACGACGGACCGGTCCACGCCTTTTTCAAATCAAACAAACGTGGCAAACATTTTCGAGTTCGGTTCCTTGGGTGCTCTCACTGCCAAAACCCGAGTGGCGACTCTGAATCGAGGCGTTTCGCCGCGCTTTTATGAAAAAGGGTCGCACCCCAATTTTATAAATAAAATTTTCCGGGGCGCGTGCCCACAAGGCCAGAGCTTCCGTTGCGGTCGACCGAGAAACAAACCCCAAATCAAACCCTCAAACGGACTCGACGGACGGCCCCAAGTAGGTTTGGCTCTTGACTGCGAAATTCTGCTTTGAAACCGGCATGGCTAGACAGCAAAGTACAATAGCTCAATGATAGCCTGCAGTCACTTTATTTGAAAGAATCGACAAGTAATGGAAAATGAGCATGTCAACGTCGTCGGTGTCCTCCTAGACTCTAGAACTAGAGGGAGTCTACCTCACGGCACTCGGACAATTGCCATGGAATCCTCGGATTTTCTTTTCGACGGTGTATCCTTGATTGAATCGAATGTTACTAAGGGATGCCAAAACAGCCTAAGCCTTTGACTTTCACCTTTATCGATGTTTCAAAGTTTTGGTTTCGGAACAACTCGGTGTAGATGGCGTGATACCATAACCGGAGTGGCGTAAGCAGCACTGTGCCGGAGCCTGAGCGGTGTGAGTGATTAGCACTTTTAACCTGAGTGGTGTTAGCATCACGACATTCTCTCCGTTGTTCCTAGTTTTTCAGTTTGAAACCTCGATCGGGCGTTGGGTAAAGACTTAGAGAGCGTTGGTTTCCCGAAGTCTCATTGATTAAGGACTTGAAAATTTTTGATAACGTGCAACATCGAGATGCACGACTCGTCATCGGTCCAAGGCAATGGCGAACGGGCGCGGGGCAGACTCGACGAAAGACCACCTAAAAGCCGCCCTAGCATGCTCCTACGCAATAACGGTCATGAATGTATGTACAGGCATGCGATATGGAAAGCTGTAACACATAGACAGTATATGGGGTTAGAAACAAGTAATCCTACCCTGCGGGCTCCTGTCTTAGGTTGAAAGGTTCTAGTGCCTTGTAAGCGCTGTAGAGGCCGGTTTTGGCTGAAGGGGTTCCTCTGACTAGAGTCGCGATATACCTCCCACTGCGATGCGTGGAGCAAAGCAATGGTCGAACGGTAGTACGACTCATCATCGTCCAAGGTTGTTGGGCGTTCGAGGACCCCGGGCTCCAATAAATTGTGCCGGTTACCCAAAACACCTCAACGGGGTTGACCAATCATCGAATATGAGCGGAGAATTGCGAAAAAACGATTTGACGAGAGAGAAATGCAACGGTTTTGAAACAAAGCGCCTTTTTGAAGCTTGGCCCACTTTTGTTAATTAATACTTGGAAAGAATTGCACAAACGAACAAAGGTAAAAGCCCCAGTTCGGAGTGGTCGGATGCTGAGATCCTGTTACGTTACCATTCCGTTCTTCAGCAGCGCGGAGCGTACTGTTTTGACAAGCTTTTCAAATTTGTTCAATTATGCATTAATCGCCAAATATCAACTAACGCAATGAGTCCCCAGCAGAGTCGCCACTGTGGGCACGCGCCCCCGGGAGAATCCTGTTTATGAAAATTGGGGTGCGGCCCTCTTTTGAAAATGCGCGGCGAAACGCCTCGATTCAGAGTCGCCACTCGGGTTTTAGCGGTGGAACACCTAAGGAACCGAACTCGAAAACGTTTGCCACGTTTGTTTGATTTTGAAAAGGCGTAGACCAGTCCGTCGTCACCTTCGATATCTGAGGTTCGGGAGCCAGGTTACGAGAGGGGAAGGGTTTTATGGCACCCCCTCTCGCCCAATCCGGAGATCGGTCTCTACTCGGGCATTTTATGAAAAATCTTTGCATTTTTCTCTCATTTTATCCTTTTTCGACCAGTTAGGGCGAGAGAACAGTTAATGGGGACGAAAGCGATAACAGCTTGCAATTTATGTAGCAAAATGCTTATGAATGATTTGATTACGATGCTAAGTATAGATTGAGAACAAGCACTGAGTAACCTGAGTGAACTGCAGTACGCTGTCACGAAGCCTCGTGAGCAGATTCTACCAGCATGCACTGGTCAAGCCACTGCATGGTGACACAACCTGCGCACGCCACAAAGAGACTGGCGTACTCCACTTGTTGGGTCTCTCAGTCTTTGTTTGCAACCCTCTGGGCTCTGGAAGAGGACCAGCGCACACCCAGGGCAAACCACGCAGTTTAATATAGCAGAATATACATAAACACGGGCAGAATGAATGGCTTTAAGCCATGCAAGAAAGCAGAACACCCCAAAACAGTGTGGGGACAGAAGATAGGCCAAGACTAGACTAAGATGCAAGGGCCAGCCACTGAACCCAGCCACAAACTGCCGTACGCCAGTGTTATACTACCGTACGCCAATCAGCCTTGGATTTCAGTGTTTGGCTTTGCATCATCTGGGCTCTGGAACACGACCAGAAGGATCCCAGAGGCCTTTTATTGACATAAATGAACAAGATAGGGTGCCATCACTAAACAGTTCTAAGCATGGAAAGCAGTAAACTGATTATTAGCATGCTAAGGTGATCGACAGAAAGATAAAACAGAAGGAATGACGATCCATGATCCCCACGCCAGTTGTGCCCATACAACCAAAACTGGCGTGCGGCCCTTGTGAACTGGCGTGCGCCATGTGTCATCGCTTACGATAGCTGTATTTTATCAGTTTGAGGCCAGGACTAGTATTATCTACTAGCCTGGGCCTTACTGACCCCCCTCAGGAGTTGAAAACAGAAAAGAACACAAAGGTGGTATACCTCTTAGTATGGTGGTTTGGTGGTTGTTTTTGAACTTGAGGGTTGAAGATGGTGGCTTATATGGTGACTGGGTTCCAGCAGGAGATATGGGAGTGTATGACCATCTCTTGTCTTTCAATGGATGAAAGGAGAAGAAGGCTTGAAGAGTGAAGAAGGAAAGGGGTGGCACCTCTTAATGTTGCTAACCCCTTGCAAATGAATGCAAGGGGGGTATTTATAAAGGGGGAGTGGACTGAGACCAGTTAAGGCCAGGCCTTGTTTGGCTGGTCTTAGGAACAAAAGGGACCTTCCATGCATTAAATGCATGGGACTAGGTGATGGGGAGTGTAGGAGAGAGAGGGGACGCCTCTGCAGAAAGCACTCATCAGGCACACTGTAGCCGACGTCAGGGTGGCACAAAAGTCCCGCCCAAGTGGCTGAATAAAGTTGATTTGACTGGGTTTGACTGGCGTGCGCCACTTATAACTGGCGTGCGCCAGTGAAAGCTGGGTTCATGGTCGATGACTGACACGTGGCAGCTTACTGGCGTACGTCACCAATATACTGGCGCAAGCCAATTGGGTTTTGCTGGGGCCGTTTGGTTCTGGTTTGAAGGGTTTGAAACTGGGTTTGAAAGGGGTTTGGGGTGCTCAAGGTTCAAACACACCTTTGTCCTCGATCTGTTTTCGACTATAATCATCATTGGGGAAGCAAAAGATCGACAAATAACGTTATCTGGACAGTCCAGAATGGGGTGTCTACACAAGTAAACAAAAATGTCTCATAGACATCCAAACTTCCTTAAAACTTCAATTTTACTCCTAAATTATTGTTCTGTTATTCAATTAAAGCCCTGCCGTCTAAATTCTTCAACTTATTAACTAGGATCGTCATCTCTGTTAGAGCATCCCCAATGGGGATGTAAAACCAGGTGCTATAGTTATAATAGCACCCAGATGTAAAAAAAAATCACCCCAATGGAGATGTAAAATAACAATTTCGAAGATGAAAAATAGCACTAATGGAAAGAGAGATGTATATTGCATCCCATTTTGGCTGCAGCTATAAATTGACAGGTCATCACCAATTGTACTAGAATTTTGGACAGCAGGAGGTTACCTGATTTCGTCAGAAAATCGTCGGAAATTGGAAGAACACGCCGGAATCTGGAGATGACCGTCTCCTACCCCAATTCTTAACGATCCATGGACGGCGCAGATGCATGCCGCCGGCTGTGCCCCTCTGAAACTCTCGCGAGCTGTGATATCTGTTCGGTTCAGAGAAAGGGAGAGGAAGGCGGGGTTCTACGAACTAGAGAGAGAGATAGGTCGTCTAGTTTGGGTGGTGGGTGGGGGGTGGGGGTGTCTGTGTTCGTAGAGATAGAGAAAGAAATAACAAATGAGAAAGAGTAAAGATCAGAAAGAGTAAAAAAACAAAATATGGGACGGAAGTAAATTTTTTTTTTTAAGTCATCAATTACTAGATACCAAAATTATTTTTCAACGGAAGTAGTATTTGAATTAGGATTAAGAAAGTTGAGAAAAATTCAGGAGGAGGGAAAGTTAATTAATTATCCATCTTTTTTTTACACGTCACCATTGGATAGGAGTGGGTTCTATTTTACATCCAACTAACCTTTAACCACTTTTTACATCTAAAATACCTATCCATCCCCTTCTAAAATACATCCCCATTTGGATGCTCTTAGAGCATCTCCAATCCATACTCCATTTCTTCATTTTGGAGGAAAAATATTCTCCAACCTATCCTCTAAGAGCATCTCCAATCCAACACCCTCTAAATCTCTATTTGAGAGGATCAAATTAATCTATTTTATTTGAAAAGTAGATTTAGAGGATTGTACTATTTATCTCAACTCCAATCCAACATTCTATTTCTCAACTTCAACACATATTTGGAGGAGATCCTCTATTTTTTCCTTCATCCTCTATATTTAGAGGATCAAAGTTCATTCTCCCAAATGGAGAAGAGTTTTAGAGCATCTCCAACCCATACTCTATTTCTTCATTTTGGAGGAAAAACATTCTCCAACCCATCCTCTAAAACTCTCCTCCATTTGGGAGGATGAATTTTGATCCTCTAAATATAAAGGATGAAGGAAAAAATAGAGGATCTCCTCCAAATATGTGTTGGAGTTGAGAAATAGAGTGTTGGGTTGGAGTTGAAATAAATAGTACAATCCTCTAAATCTACTTTTCAAATAAAATAGATTAATTTGATCCTCTCAAATAGAGATTTGGAGGGTGTTGGATTGAAGATGCTCTTAGAGGGCCAGCAGAAGGTAACCTAGCCTAACTTGAACGAAAAAATAGTACTAACAAAGACTAAAATCTGACCCAATGAAACAATAACCAACCATACCTAATTCAAGTAGGTTAAAACTTCAAAAGCTAAACAAATCAATTTCGATTTCCCCCAAACGAAGTATTCAGTTCCATTTCTGGGTAACTGGTTGGAAATTCGATTTCGGCGCCGCCCGACTAAGCATCTTTTGACGGAGGAAATGAGGCGACTAGTCGCTTCTAGCCAAGCTGCGAGTGCATGAGAAAGTGAATGAACGAGCCATGCTCCTAAAAGGATGGACCATCTTTGTTTTCTTCCTTTCCCCCTCCCTATCCCTTTTGCGTGAGGCTTTTTTTATTGTTCCAGCATTTACAACCCCCTTTGGATGGATGGGTTTCATGAGGAAAGAAATGAAATAGTTACAGTTGAGAATGATTTTGTACGTATTCCCTAAAATAGTATGGACATTACCCTTCCTCTTGTTGGTTGAAATAATATATATCGTACCAATGTAACCAATGTCATTTTAATCTAAACAGTCACTTGTACAGAGGGAAAGGGAAAAACTTTCCAGGGGCAATTTGTATCACGCATTTGTATAGGTTTATGAAATGAGATTCAAAATTTATAGGGGCAATTTGTATGAAAAATTTCTGAATCCTGTGCTTTATCAGTCGATTGTCAATTTCGATACCCAATATCTCACTGATAGCGGTAGTAGGAAAATCAGCACACTAGTCGACACAATACTCACAATGTTGATTTAAAAAAAAAAAAAAATGATGACTGCGTATCAATGCGAGGTGAAAAAACCCTAATAAACATTGTAGTACAAAATATACACATAAAAAAATAAAAAATCCTAGATACACATTCAAGTGCACATTTATTCGTATATATTTTCTCATTGGCGATAGTAAGGTCCTACCATCACTTTTGTGAGATGTAAAAAACATTTTAGCTTTGTTTGGTTTATGATTTGAATAGTATTTTTTGATAATGAGTGGAGAAAGAAATGAAAGTAATGACTAGAGAAAGAGGTAAAAAGGGGAGAGAGATAGAGTGAGAAATGAGAGTAATGATAAAAAAATAAAATAGAGAAATAAGAGTAATAATTGAGTCGAAAAATATTTTTTGAGTAGAGTAGTGAAGTGAACAAGACAAAAAACATTGATGGCGACGTCATTTCCTACGTTTCTCTAGTATTCATGAGATTTGCTACACAAAATGAATGCCGTTTTTGAGACTTCGTTCTTAAAGCATCCGTAATGGGGTTTGGTATATTTGCGTGTTAAAATGTTTGTTAAAAGATGTATTAGGATAAAAATGGATCCCACAAGTATGTGTTAGATATTGATAACATAGAAGTGTGTTAGAACATTCACAATGAATTTGATAAATTTGTGTGTTAAAATATTTGTTAGGATAAAAATAGGCCCAATAAGTGTCTATTATGAGAGGTGAATATTTATATTTGACACACATGCTAGCACGCGATTTAAGATACTCTAGCACATAAACTAACACAAGTATTGTGGCAAAAAAAATACATTTTTGTTTGCTAAGTTTTAACACACAAAAAAAAAAACACTAGTTCGCACACACATCGTGGATGCTCTTACAAACTTAACTTAAATCTGTGAGTTTTGTTCATATTTAAATTTTTTTTGCATTTATTAGTTTTGTATTAAACTTCTGTGGATTATTGATTCTTCTCGAAGAGAGTTTATAGCAAAGAAAAATAAAAGTAAAAAATTTTTAATTTTTCGATTTCTCTCATCGAGACGAATTAATAACGTACAAAAGTTTGATATAAAATTAATTAATGCAAAAAAAATTGAATTAATAACACACAAAAATTTGATATAAAATTAATAAATGTAAAAAAAATTAAATAAGAACAAAATTAAAAAAAAACTACTCCGTAAGTTAAATTTAAGTCAGAAATGATTCGTGCACAACAAGTTGTGCATAGCGGCTGTGCACAACAGCCTTTTTCTCCCGCCCCGGGTCGCACAAAGATGATCGGAGCTACTCATTTTGTTCAAAATATGTCGTTTAAAGTCTCTGTAAAAAATGAGGTTCGTTCAATATCGTTAGAGGCGTTAACAAAACACCCAAAATCACTTCAGAATTTAGACATATTTTAAAAAAATTGAACGGCTCCGATCATCTTTGTGCAATCCGTGGCGGGAGGAAAAGGCTGCTGTGCACAGCAGTCTGTGCACGTAGCACAGCCCAATTTAAGTTAAGTTCACAAGAACGGAGTCGCCAGCCGGAACACAGTCCCACCGAACACAAACGCAGTCTCTCTCTCTCTCTCTTTCTCTCTCTCTCGCAAGGGTAATTAACTTTGAACTCCACTCTCAGTCGCTGAACAACAATGGGCGGCGACGTGCGCTACGAGATCGGGCAAAACGCCTACATCAAGCTCGTCCTCCACGCCCTAAACCACAAGACCTCCGCCGTCAACGGCCTCCTCCTCGGCCGCCTCTCTGCCAACAACAACGACGTCGTAGAAATCACCGAGTCCGTCCCCCTCTTCCACTCCCAGATCGGCCTCCTCCCTCCCCTCGAGATCGCCCTAATTCAGGTCTCAATCTTCTCTTCTCTCTATCTCTCTCTCACAACACTTTTGGATCTTATTCCCTCCGTCCCAAAGTGCTTGCCCCCACAAAAAACCGTGCAGTTTTCTGATCGAAAAATAGATATATTCCGTGCATTAATTTTTTGAATTTATTTGCACCAAATTAAGATGCTTCGTGACGTGCTCCTATGAAGAATTGTGCAGTTTCCTGATCGGAGAATAAAGTTATTCGTGTATTTATTTTTTATTTATTTGTTCTACGTTAAATGCTTCGTGACTTGCTCCTATGAAGAATCGTGCAGTTTCCGGACCGGAAAATAAAGTTATTCCGTGTTTTTATTTTTGACTTATTTGCACTACGTTAGATACTTCGTGACGTGATCCTATGAAAAATCATGCAATTTCCTGATCGGAAAATAAAGTTATTCCGTGTATTATGTTTTGTTTTACTTGCACCAAATTATAATACTTCGTGCTCCTATGAAAAATTAGGGGTGGGCAACAGGTAATTTCGTGTCATTTTCGTGTTATGTATCAAAATCTTATTTTTAAAATCCCACAACATTTTTCAACTCATCAAATCTTTTGTGTCATTTTCGGGTTTTGTTGTCATGTCAAAAAGTCCAACTTTTCACTAAATTTTTATTTTTTTTAGTTGACAGTTCATCAAACTAACGTCTAATGTATAGAATTACCCATAAAAATGTTTATTTTTAGCTCAATTATATGAATTTATTTTGTTTTTCATGTCGGGCATGCCCACCCCTATGAAAAATCACTCGATTTCCTGATCAGAAAATAAAGTTATTCCTTGCATTATTTATTTATTTTTGGATTTTCTTGCACCAGTTAAAATGCTTCGTGATATACTCCTATGAAAATTCTTGCAATTTCCCGATTATTCCGTTCATTATTTTAAAAAAATTATAGTAAATTAAAATTCTTTATGAGTTCTTTATTTTTCAATATGGTGTAAAGAAATTTTGAAGGTGCAAAAGAATGATAAATTGTAGAATTTTATGATAAAAAAATTAGAGTTATTCCATGCATTATTTTTTTTTAATTTTATGAGTTATTTTATATGGGGTAAAGAAATCATAAAGAATTACATACGAGAATGCTTAGTTTTTTTTTAAATCGTACAATTAAAGAAATCTTAAAGAATTATGTACGAGAATACTTGGGTTTTTTTTTAATCGTAAAATTGTACGACTGGTCATGAGGGGAACAATTTGGGATAGAGGGAGTAGTGTTTTTCTTTTTCAATGGATTTGTCTTGGATGATTGGAGCAGATCGAGGAGTTTTATAGAGCTCAAGGTTTGGATATAGTTGGTTATTTCCACGCAAACGAGAGGTTCGACGACATCGAGCTAGGTAATGTTGCTAGGAACATCGGGGATCATATACATCGTTACTTCCCTCAAGCAGCTTTGCTTTTGGTAGGTTTCCAATTACAAGATAATTGTCAATTTATGCATAATTCTCTGTAATTGTTTAAAGAGGGGCGTACCTAGTGCATGAAAGTTCACACATCTCAGGGCTCTGGGGTAGGGATGTACTCAGCCTTACTCCTGCAAGCAGAGGGTCTGTTTTCAAGAATCGAACCGTGACCTGCAGGCAACAATGGGTTAGCTTTACCTGTGTGCACTAGGTCCGCCCTTCAGTTATTAGTACTTGTTTGTTGATTATATTATTTGTACCTTTATTATGTGAAATTTCAGTTAGATAACAAGAAACTTGAGGCTTTATCAAAGGGGAAGGACAGGAGCCCTGTGGTGCAGGTGACTTTACTTGAATCTCAGTTCATGTTTTCATAGGGGATGTTGGCCAGTTGAAGGGTTTAGTTGTGGTTTGGCTGGACTTGTAGATGCCATTACATTTAATTAGCTCATCCATTTTCATCCACTCTTTGTTCATTGTTCAACTTGTTGATTGATGGTTACTTCCTAGAAGTTATGTGTGAAAACTAAAATACCCCTTCCATTAAAGACATGGATAATCTTGGACTGGTAGAAATATAAACTGGTATTGGGCACTGTGTAGTGTATACCATGAGGGGTGTTTCCTCTTGCTATTACAGAAGTCCCTGTGGAAACTTCAAGTTGCAAGTTAATAGGTGATTGCATATAGCTATATGAATCTTCCATGGTTTTCATAGAAAATTGGATGTGATTTGGATTTGCTCCCCACCATTTGGTCCATTTCCCTCTAGAGCTCGTGAAAAACACTTTTATTAACAGAATTTGCTACACTTACCCATTATTTGTTGTGGATTAGATTGCTGGATTTCTTAAACCTGGGGCATTATACAGTCATGTATTTCAACCCCCTTGTCCATGCAGACGCAGCAATGTTAATTTATTGTCTTTTATGTCATCTCAATTCTCAACTTATCCTTGCTCATCTATCTTGGGTTGTTTCTGAAAATCCATTATGATGTTTCGCATAAGTTTGCCGACAATTCAATTATTTTGTCGTTTGGCATTGTACTCTCAGTTGTCCTTGCTGCAGATTTTTTTTTTCTTGGCAGACCATCTGGGCTGGCATCCCTGATTTACCTGTTTACATTGGAAAGCTGATGTATCTTTGCAGTCATGGATGTTTGTTGTCAATTTTACTGCAATTATTTCCAAAGAAGATTTGTTATTTTGATTACCTCTTCATCAATTAGCTTTATACGAGAGATTCATCCAAGAGTTGGAAGCAAGTCGGATCAGATGGAAGCAGCCGATTGGCCATCAAGGAACCGTCAGCAAATATAGTTCTTTTGGACTATATTTCATCTCAGAAATGGCAGGATATCGTTGATTTTGATGACCACCTCGATGACATTAGCAAGTAAGAGCATGAGTCGATTTCCATACACCATTGTGCTTGGCAGCAATCCATTCAATTTACTTTGGCATGATTAAGGTTGCATTTTCGTTTCTATTGTAGGGACTGGCTGAATCCAGAACTCTTCAAGTAATCATGAGCATCTGGCACAACGTGCAGTTTTTCGTCACTGATTATTCTCAGTAGTTTCTTGTGCTTCAATTTTGGCCGACCTTGGCCCATAAATTTGACAGCTGAGAGAGTTCATGGTTCTTGGGGAATTTTGTGGATGTACGAACCAAATATTTGACAGCTGAAGATTGTTTATTTATAAACTTTTGTCTTTTGCTTTATGAATGCTTTAGTTGAAGTTTTCGGTCTTCGTGGTGGAATGAAAGATCCGCATCCGCTGGATAAGTACTGGATGCTCACAGTGACAAGTTTTATGCTCACCTGCATTGTGGCACGGTTTCGTAACCGCTAATCAGCCTCTCAGTGACCGTGAGGGTAAGAATGTGCAGCTGCTACCTATCTCACTCTGCTGTGGGTGTGGTCATCTATTGGCTTTCGTAGCAGAAAATAGCTGAAAAATTGATACCGACCCAATTTAAGGCCAGCTTTTTTAAAGGTTTGCTTGTACATGGATAATAGTAGCCAGAGATGGTTGTTTATTTGGTTGTAAGTGCAAGCTGTAGTTGGCGACTACCAGAGAGTTGGATCCATGCGAGTTTTACGTTCTTTCTTACCTTCCCTAACCTGCAAGGCTGCAACCAATTCGAGTTGCAGGTGAAGATAGGGAGGGCACGTTGATATCTCCCTTGCTGGTTGTAGTAGTTGTTCAATGGCTGTTTGGTCGTGTCCAGGAAAAGTTGTCTCGTACTTCCCGTTACCAGCTTTATTTGGTGTTCATGTGCCGGTTCGTTTTGACATTTTTAGCCGTTCTTCTTGCTGCGTCTTTCTGGCCTCACTGGAGGAAAATGAAACCTCCATCGCCATTTTCAAAATTGGAAGGTTCCATTGATTCGAAGATGTTTGTAGCTTAGTAGCACGAAGCAGGAGCGGGAGTGGAATCACCTAGAAACTCCTAAGGTTGGGAGTGGCTAAGGAGCTTATATAGATTATATATGAATACATATATAAAATATTTTTAAATACTTACCATTGCGGGACAAGTGATATTCATTGAGATTTTTCTTAATCTTAAAAGATAATTTATTGAAGTTAGATATTTCCAATTTGCAAAACTTCTTGATTGATTGATTTTCATATTCTTATTTTAACAATGGCATTACTCCCTTATAAGTAAGAGAATAACTGCCTTAACGGCCGATAAGCTCCCATCTTAGTTAGGAGCTAGTTCTCGTCTCGAGGAGAGCAAGCTCCCATATATCTTGGGAGCGCCGATTCGAGCTGCTGTCTTGAAAGCGCATCCATTTGAATGATCCTGCTACCAAGGTTTGTAGCTCTTGCTGGCACTGGCAGCAGATTCTCTTGCTACAATGCTACCACATCAGGTATGCAGCTGAATCATTTCAAAATACTCCAATAACATATGCTGAGTGATGTGGATAATTTTTGTTGATGGAGTATAACTCTCACAAATTTTACCATTACAAACCTCAGACATTATTATGTTTAACAAAAAAACTCAAGAACTATGGGTACGGAGTTGGATCTGAATTTTAACTGAAAAACAATCAAACGACTAGATGCAATATATATACATTCACAGTTCTGGACTAATTACACTTCTCTCATCATCATCATCATCATCATCATCTCCAGTCTGCCATTATTGTCAAGCATCATCAAGCTTTGGGAATGAATTATTACATTGATTCTCAGAAAACAGGGCACCCTTTGACTTGTATCCCTGGTGCTGTAGGACACTTAGCGAGAGGGCAGTGGTCGTCCATGTCGAGACCCCACCATTCAGGACCGATAATATCCTTGGATTGGAGTGCGAAGAAGATGACTACTCCCATGAATGCGAGCCCAGCGTCCATAGCAGCTGATAAGATGTAGGCGTGCCTGCCCCACCATTGCTTGTACTTCCTGTAGATATAAACATTAAAGAAAATGCCCACAGCTCCCCAAGTGATGTAGCTCACAGCTCTTGCCGGTGGCATCGCCGTTGTTGCCCCTAATAGAATTGGAAAGTGGATTAGCCTGATCCACTTCTTTTCTGGGAACTGTTGTGATAGCAGCCATACTGGAAACGGAGCGAGGAATCCGATGAGGAAGAACCAGTTCATCGAACCGTAGTTGCCATATTTTGTGAACATCCGGAGGGGACCTACAACTCCCCATATTATGGAAGCATTGTAGAACACTTCGTCCCCAGGGCAAGTCCACGGACTCCCATCTGGAAGCAGAGATGGGTCGCAGATGTTTTCGATAGACGTAAGGAGCCACCACGCTGTGCTGAAGTAGACAGAAGAAGCAACCACCGTCCCAACTAACTGGTGATCATGAACATATGGGGGAAAAAAAAAAAACCAGAAGTTGTCAAATTTTGCGGTGATTCTCTCACGACTTCCTATTGTCTCTTTCTTTTCTGTTATCAATTCGCATTTCTACAGAAAATGTGCGAACTGCTACCGTAAAACTCTTTTTGGAATATTTTCAAAAAACAAGACGCCTTGTAGAAAAAACCAAAAGGATATTAACATTCAGAACTGTTTATCGCACGACAATGAAATGATCCGGAGACCATGAGTATTTAAGTTTCTTATTGAATTGTCCAAAAATTGTGTTGTACTTCCGTCCAAAAAATATCACAAAAATAAAACAGAAAACAGAAAACACAAATGGAGAAAACTGAAAGTCCAAAACAATTGATACCTGTGCTGTAAACATGGATCTGGGGGGGATCTTCATGTAGTGTCCTAATTTGAAGTCCGAGACGAAATAGATTGCTTGTACCATGCTAATATAGCCATAGGTCTTGAAAGCAACATTTGCAAGAGGCTTCCCCGGGTACAGATACCCGATAACCAACTCCGTGATCACGTTTAGCCCCGGTTGCTGCTCATTAACGAGAAAACATTCAATTCAGCAAATGGGTGATCTATCCATTCTAATTTCTTGGTATTACAGTTGAAAATAAATTTTTGTGGGTGCGTACGTGTGCTTATTCTTGAAGGACAATAGTTGGGACTTTATGTAAATGGGCAGGATTGTGGTACCGTGTTTGTTGTGGCTGTTATGACTGCAATTGGCAATGTGAAGCCTAAAGCCATGGCACAAGCCAGTAAAACTCCCCACCATGGCAGTTGGAGCTGTTTGCCGAAACCTTCGCACGTAAGGAGGGAAAGAGCTAGCATCACGACCAAGATAATGTGAAACCACCAGTTGGGAACTGATGCATAGTTCTTCTTCATTATTCTTGTGTGGACATCACCGATCTGCCTTTCCATTGCTTGCGTTGTGCCTCTCCACATCTGGTAAATGGATCTGAAACATGATTTTTTTCTTTGTGAGAATTATATGAGGTAGTTGTTAAGTGTTACTAGCTACTCGAAAGCCGTCTATGTCAGCCTGTTTTGATGAAACTAACATTGCCAAAAACTGGAAGAAACTTACTTTCCATTGAAAAGGGCCACGTGCGAAATCGAAGATGCAAGAGTTGCAAAGCTCAACCCATAGGCGAAGGCGAAAAAGACACTGAGGTAGATTTTGCTATACCCATCATAACTAGGTATATCAAGATCAAAGGCCTGCTCTTTCAAAACTCTTGTTATGTTGTAACTATGACCAGTGTAGTCGAAAGTCTTGGAGGAGAACAATGGAAATCTCTGGGATTCAAATGCGTTGGACCAATATGCAATTGGAACCACTACATAAGTAAACAAGCAGAATCCTATGAGGGTGTTCACTATGGAGAAGGCTGGGTAGGCTAAAGGACTGCCTAAGAAGCCGACGACGGTGGACCAGTCGAAGCCGAATGAGCCTATCCCCAAGCCGTGGAGGCCGGATCCCAGCTGTTGGGCGGTGACGGAGTCCTTCCAAATCCAGCAAACGAAGGAGAGAGAGGTTATGGACTGGAACAAGTAGCCTGGGATTAGATAGTAGGAAAAGCTACAGACAAACACCATCAGGAAAAATTGCAGCCTGGTAAGTCCTCCCTTTCCTCTTCTCTCTTTCTCGTGTAATGCCCTGCAATGCGTTCAGACAGATTTTATTAATGGAAAGAGCGAGAGTTGTGGTCAATTTGGTGAAGAATTGTTTCGTTTTCTGTTTCTGTTTCTGTTTTGGTGTTGTTGGAAACCGACAACGAAGCATTTGACAACACTTATTTGTTTCCATGTCCTTTCTATTTTTGATGCTTTTACCTGAATAGAGAAACTTGGACCAGGTTTGCAGGCCACCACATATAGGGGGAATCCACTAGGTATTTTCTGAACAGCCCAGCCCAGCCATACCCCAACATCTGCATTTCATGGTGAACAATGTCAACTTCTATTATGGAAAGAAAAATAAATGGATTCCGGATCTTCCGTGGGAATGATTTGGATACAAAATAGTATTCAAGACGAGATAGAAATCCTGTGGTACCTGAGTAGTTTGGGCGAGCAAGAATGCTGCCACGGGATTGAGCTGCCTGTGGTAGAAGGCCCTGACAATGGTAATAATGCCCACAGCATAAACACCACCGGAACCGCAGCTGGCAAAAATGGTGATCAGGACATGCTCTTTGAGATTGAAGGGTCCTGGATTTAAAGTAAATGACCATTTTGTCAAGGGGACGCTAAATCGCCTTGTTGGAAGCGTGGCCGCCATCAGCTTCCCCAATGGCAGGGTAATTATCTGTGCTGAAACCGATGTTACTGAGAGCTGGTTCTCTCGGTAGCCAAAGAACTGGTTCACGAAAGCAAGACTGATGCACGAGGCTAGCCCGAGAACCCATGTTCGGAATGTTAGGGCCGGCTGGTTTGGGTCGTCTGTGATCGGTACTGTGAGCCTCACTTCCTCAATCGGATTATCGTTTACCTCCTCATCTCCTGCAAGATCTTACATTGTGTTCACAACGTTCCGTGTTTGCATGGAAAACCGTAAAGACTGGAAATTTGGTAAACAAGCGTGCAGAATATTGAGTAGGTAGTACTGACATTCATTTTGAAACACAACAATGAGTAATGCTACGTTCAAAATGCTACTATTTTCAATTTGAATCTGTTGTGCGAAATTTAGATTTCAATTGTGTGTAGTTTTCTTGTAATTTAGCATGCATGCAAGTTTTAGTCAATTGGGTCTATGTTACATCTAGATGATATTGCATTTTGAACATCTTTTCATGAATTTTTTTCTGGGTATGCAGCACAATTAACTGGTAGAGTGGCCTCGTATCACAACCTAACCGTTGCTTGGCACGGTCGTTAATTTCATTTCAAGACGACAGTCGGCTAGAATATCACTACATTACTGCTCTTCACGTTTTCAATGAAATCATTACGTGCAAGGTGACATGGTAGCTAGGAGTGAGAGAGATATGGGTTTTACCGGTCACGGCGACATCGGAATGAAGCTTCTGTTCAGAGGGAGGGATGTGATCTGCCATCTCTCCCTAGCTCTCCCTCCCTGGAACAAGAAAGAAAGTATATGACAAAGGCCCTCAAGTGAAAAATGGAGGCTGCCACCACTATTTATAACAAGCCTTTTATCACATGGGGTGCACCTTTTTAGTGCCTCACTTGTGGATCCTATTCATGTTTCCAGCAGCACCAGTAGTTTCTGAAGTTAGAATCATGGCTAAATTTAGCAGTGCTGTAGGAATCAGAGAATGGCCTAAATTCCTGCTAAATGGACTAGAAGAAGACCGGGAGTTGAGGGTTTTTTCCCCCTTTGTGTGGTTAAAATGCACCTTTTTCTGTTCAGATGAATTTGGTTTGAGTTTTGGGCTAAGATTATGAATAAAGTTTGTAGAATTCGACTTTGCTTATTAGACGTTTCGATTAGACCCCGTTTATTGCTTATGTAAATCAAGGTTGTTTCCTTAAAAAATTTGATTATTTTTTTGAATTTAAATCAACTCAATAATTTATTTCTGTCTAAAGATGATTCCCTTACATTCAATTTAATGTTTGCTTTTAATTTATTTCCTTTTAGATTGATTTCTCTATCGTCATATGCGGGGAAAAAAAAAACATAGACAACGGTTTTTGTCTATTCATACAAACCAACACCCTCTACAACCATCGGATCGAATTTTTAATAAATCATATCCGTCCAATTGAGAGCATACTTCCTAATATAAACCTCCTAACTTTATGACTGGTAAATTATTTCAACTGATTGCTTTCAGGTTGTTTCCTTAAAAAACTT
This sequence comes from Rhododendron ovatum, assembly GCA_019656835.1. NCBI lineage: Eukaryota > Viridiplantae > Streptophyta > Magnoliopsida > Ericales > Ericaceae > Rhododendron > Rhododendron ovatum. The sequence continues at coordinate 1,285,808 of CM033796.1, forward strand.
GATTATTTTTTTGAATTTAAGTCAACTCAATAATTGATTTTTGTCTAAAGTTGATTCCCTTACATTCAATTCAATATGGGAAATGATATTGGCACTCCAAAAATTGATGCAAGCACTCCAAAATTAGTGTAACATCAAAGCTACTTTCCTTTGTTTTTTGGAGTATCTGCATCAATTTTTAGAATACCAATATCATTTCCCTTCAATATCTGCTTTTAATTTGTTTCTTTCTAGATTGATTTCCCTAAAGTCATATATGAAAAGAAAATAACATAGACAGAGCGATTTTTGTCTATCCATACAAACCCAACACCCTCTAGAACCATTGGATCGAATTTTCAATAGATCATATCCGTTCAATTGAGAGCATATTTCCTATTATAAACCTCCTAATTTTGTGACTGGTAAATTACTTCAATTGATTGCTTTCAGGTTGTTTCCTTAAAAAACTAATCATCTTTTTGAGTTTAAGTCAACTCAATAATTGATTTCTGTTTAAAGTTGATTCCCTTACATATATTCAATTCAATATTTGCTTTTAATTTGTTTCCTTTTAGATTGATTTTCCTATAGTCATATATGAAAAGAAAGTAGCATAGACAGAACGGTTTTTGTCTATCCATACAAATACAACACCCTCTAGAACCATTGGATCGAATTTTCAATAGATCATATCCGTTCAATTGAGAGCATATTTCCTATTATAAACCTCCTAACTTTGTGACTAGTAAATTATTTCAATTGATTGCTTTCAGGTTGTTTTCTTAAAAAACTTGATTGATTATCTTTTTGAATTTAAGTCAACTCAATAATTGATTTCCATTTAAAGTTGATTCCCTTACATATATTCAATTCAATATTTACTTTTAATTTGTTTCCTTTTAGATTGATTTTCCTATAGTCATATACGAAAAGGAAGTAGCATAGACAGAACGGTTTTTGTCTATCCATACAAACCTAACACCCTCTACAACCAGCGGATCGAATTTTCAATAGATCATATCCATCCAATTGAGAGCATACTTCCTAATATAAACCTCCTAACTTTTGTGACTGGTAAATTCTTTCAATTGATTGCTTTTAGGTTGTTTCCTTAAAAACTTAAGTGTTGTGCTGGGGACAAAGAAAATGGGCAAAGAAAAAACCCTTAAAGTGTACATGAACGGCTTAAATTCACTGCACAGCGAATCTGAGCCGTTCATGTACACTTTAAGGGTTTTTTATTTGTCAATTTTCTTTGCACTTAGCATTTCTCAAAACTTAATTAACTTTTTGAATTTAAATCAACTCAATAATTGATTTCTATCTAAAGTTGATTCCCTTACATTCAATTTAATATTTGCTTTTAATTTGTTTCCTTTTAGATTGATTTCCCTATAGTCATATACGAAAAGAAAATAACATAGATAAAACGGTTTTTGTCTATCCATACAAACCCAACACTCTCTAGAACCATCGGATCGAATGTTCAATAGATCATATCCGTCCAATTGAGAGTGTACTTCCTAATATAAACCTCCTAACTTTGTGACTGGTAAATTATTTCAATTGATTACTTTCAGGTTGTTTCCTTAAAAAAACTTGATTATCTTTTTGAATTTAAGTCAACTCAATAATTGATTTATGTTTAAAATTGATTCCCTTACATATATTCAATTCAGTATTTGCTTTTAATTTGTTTCCTTTTAGATTGATTTTCCTATAGTCATATATGAAAAGAAAATGACATAGATACAACGGTTTTTATCTATTCATACAAACCCAACACCCTCTACAACCATTGGATTGAATTTTTAATATATCATATCCGTCCAATTGAGAGCATACTTCCTATTATAAACCTCATAACTTTGTGACTAGTAAATTTTTTCAATTGATTGCTTTTAGGTTGTTTCCATAGAAAACTTGATTATCTTTTTGAATTTAAGTCAACTAAATAATTAATTTTTGTCTAAAGTTGATTCCCTTACATTCAATTAAATATTTGCTTTTAATTTATTCCTTTGTAGATTGATTTCCCTACAGTCATATACGAAAAGAAAATAACATAGACAAAGTGATTTTTGTCTATCCATTCAAACCCAACACCCTTTACAACCATCGGATCGAATTTTTAATAGATTATATCCATTCAATTGAGAGTATATTTTTTAATATATACCTCCTAACTTTGTGACCGATAAATTCTTTCAATTGATTGCTTTTAAGTTTTCCTTAAAAACTTAATTATCTTTTTAAATTTAAATCAACTCAATAATTGATTTCTGTCTAAAGTTGATTCTCTTACATTCAATTCAATATTTATTTGCTTTTATGTTGTTTCCTTTTAGGTTGATTTCCCTACAGTCATATACGGAAAAAAAAAAAAAACATAGGATCTTATGAATGCAACATGGTATTGGGTTTGAATTTGTTGGCTCGAATTTATGTGATTTGGATGATTATTGGTAGTGTCGTACACACGGATTATATGTTATTTTTTATATTGTAAAATTGAAAATAGCGATGAGGGATCGAAAACAAAAACATTTTTTATGATAAAAAACTTTTTGTGCTCAAAACGGATTGCTTCGTGCCTTTAGGAACGATCAATCCCTAGTCTATATTATAAAGCAGAGTGGTATCTTAAGGAAATATTTCAAAATTTATGTAGACATACAAACAAGAGCACATTTTTAGCCGTTAGATTGAGTTTTCAATACGTTACAACTGTTGGATCTTATAACATGATATTTTGGTAACTACATTACATTTGAGTGGCATTTTAGTGGGGAGGGAAGAATCTTAAATAAAATTCTTTCTCAAAACCACGTCCCCCCTTGCTCCCTGTAGGAGCTCTCTCTCTCTTTTGTAGGTTCTCTTTTCCACAGCTATTGGCCATGATTGTAAGTTTTTTATCACGCTCCTGCTACCGTGATGGATCTGGGTGTGATTGTAAATCACTCTCTTTTATCACGGTTATAAACCGTGATTGAAGGAGAGAAACAATCACGACCAAAAGGCGTGATCGTTACCAAAAATTGAGATGAAAAATTATTGCGCGCGTGATATTTTCTTTGAATCTATTAGACCATCTTTTCTTGTCATTGCCAAGTTTCAAACCCACGCACTCTTGGTTGATTTCTCAAGTCCTTACCACTAAGCTAGCCAAGAACTTCTGTTACATTAGGAAAACAAAAATATTTATATTTACTTCCTAAAGTGAAAAAACTTTTTTTTCTTTAAAATTTGCTGAATTTTTTGAAATGCAATTAACATGATATTAAAATATATATAAAAATACATACGCTGAAACTTCCCATTTGGTCTAATCTAGAGGTTTACGTACGCCATCAATATAGTCATGTGCTTAGCACTGAATTGATTTCCAATTAGAGAAAGTGAGTGATTTGGAAATGCCTCTAACACATTGCATACCTATCTATTACGTACACATAAGGACGGAACCATGATTTTACCCTAGCAGTGGCGAAATGTATACTAAAAAAAAACATTACAATATTAATAGTCATCGGCTCCGGAAAAAATTAAAGTAACATAACAAAAACTAAACTAAATGATGTTTGTCATTTACACATGGAGTACAAACGAAGACTAATTTTAATTTTGGGCATCGATAATGGCATAATAATTAAATTCCCTTAATTTTTTTAGGTTAAGTCGTTTTAGTGTTAGAGTGTGGAATATTTTTTTTCTTAATTACACATCATCATTTATATTATTTCACTTTGGCCCATTAAATTTAGTTTTGGAATACTTTTTTGGGTCTTCTTTCATGAAAAAAAAATAGAAGATTTATGACTAGTATATAATAAAAAATAAGGAAAAAAACCTAGCAGTAATGAGACTATATAAGTTTGGGATAAAAAAAAATTGTCACATATAATAATTGTATTTTCTAAAATTCTTGTCGTGACAGTCGCCGCCATTAGACCCCCTTTGTTCCATTCTTGGTTAGCATGTCAGCTGGCACAAGTCAATATAGGTCATACATTATAATGATGCAATATTATAATATGGATCCAATGCTCATTCATTCTGCAATATTATATTGTATGACCATTTATTGTAAATTCTCTCACCAAAAGTGCAATCCGAAACTCTTAACCAAAACTCTCACTTAAATCAAGTCTCGCAAAATACTAATTTCCACAACAACAAAAAAATAACATTTACTGGCTTCTCCAATCCAAATGGACGAATCTTCAATCAAACAAATAAACAAACAAACAAATTAATGAAGTGCGAAGTCTTCCAATATTGGATTTGAGCAAAAAATTCCACACACAATCTTTCTCAAATACAAGAATGACCGTGTGTGGGGATAAGCTCATTCAATGTGCAATTGAGACATTTCGTTTGTTTATTTTAGCAAACTTTCAGTGAAGACTTTTGCAATTAGCTTCAATAACAACGTATAAGGCCCTTGTTTGCCACCAGCTGATAAAGTGGGGACCTATTAATTCAATGGGAAATGAATTTCATTCAGTCTTTTTGATTCCCTTGTTCAACAATAAGTTGATAATATTCTCTTATTAGACACCAAACCATCATTCTCAATTAAATGAAACCAAAAAAAGAAATCAAGACTATTTGAATAGTCCACATACGTACTTGTCAGCAATAAGTTGATAAGATGGGGACCTATTAATTCAATGGGAAATGAATTTCATTCGGTCCTTTTGATTCCCTCGTTCAACAATAAGTTGATAATAATCTTTCATTAGACACCAAACCATCATTCTCAATTAAATGAAACCAAAAGAGAGACTAATACTATTTGAATAGTACACATACGTACTTGTCAACAGGATAATTCCCAGGTCAAGAAATCCTCCCATAGTAACTTCTGATCTGGTTCTTAATTCTCGATCTCGTGAATGTTATAGTTGGAATAATTTCGAAAGACAATTTAAGGAATCTATCTCCAACTAATTAATTAAAAGTGGCACGAGACACAGAGATATAAGTGATTATAAAAAGTAAAGAATGCAACTGTCTCCAAATAATATTTTCTAATGAACCTGGCTATATTTGAATCAAATTGGTCACTCTTAATCTTGGTTAGCTCATTAGTTTTGGTTGCATAGTCATAATTGTAGATTTGATTGGGTTCAAGCAAAAGTAAAATAAATTAAGAATACAAGAATATCCACTTGGTTGTGTTCCCAATGCACTGAAAAATCTCTGTATGTATGTATGTATGTATGTGTGTGTATATATATATATATAGAGGAATTTTCAAGTGAGGGATCCCTCATTTTGTTAAAATGAGTGATTTTCATTTCCCGATCAATTTTTGAAAATCCAAACCGTTCAATGTGTGCAAAACGTAATTTTTAGGGTCCCCGCGAGAAATCAGCAAAAAAAATGACCGAGAAGGGTGTCATCCGAGCAGTTTTTTTTGAACCGTTCAATGAAAATTGCTCGGATGAAGCCCTTCCCGGTCATTTTTTTTGCTGATTTCTCACGGGGACCTTTAAAATCACGTTCTGATCACTTTGAGCGGCTCGGATCATCGAAATTCAATCAGGAAGGGGAGTCCCTCGTTTTAATAAAATGAGGGATCCCTCACCGGAACCTAACTCTCTCTCTCTTTCTATATATATATATATATATATATATATATATATATATAATCTCGTACTTATTAATTTCCTTATGCTGGCTTGAAGACTCAATGGGGTATCTTTCTGCATGACTCGATATCTAACCTAATAGAATGACTAAATTGGAGATAGATCTCATCCACCGCTTATTAGCAGGGATTCAATTAAAGTCAAGATAAAGTTCGTAAAGACTGATCCTCAATACGAAAATGCATTACAATATTAATAGTCATCGGCTCCAGAAAAAAGTAAAATAACATAACAAAAACTAAACTAAATGATATTTGTCATTTACACATGGAGTATGAAAAAGGACTAATTTTTATTTTGGGCATCGATAATGACATAATAATTAAATTTCCTTAATTTTTTTTAGGTTAAGTTGTTTTAGGGTTGAAGTGTGGAATTATTTTTCTTAATTACACATCATCATTTATATTATTTTATTTTGGCCCATTAAATTTAGTTTTGGAATACTTTTTTGAATCTTCTTTCTTGAAAAAAAAAAGAGAAGATTTATGACTAGAATATAATAAAAAAATAAGAAAAAAAACCTAGCAGTGGCGAGACTATATAAGTTGGAGATAAAAAAAATTGTCACATATAATAATTGCATTTTCTAAAATTCTTGACGTGGCGGCCGCCGCCACTATACCCTCTGGTTCCATCCTTGCATACACAGTAACACTGATTGCGGAATTACTTGGCAAATAGTTTCAACTTAACCAATTCATCATTGCTTAATCAAGAGGCAAGAATCCAAGAACACTTCTTTCTCTCTCTGCTAATTAATCCTCTTGTGATCAGTAATGAAACAGAGTAAGACCGGTGGCACATCAAAATAGGCTCCAAAAAAAACTAAACACAAAATCAAGATTAATTTTTATCCAAATCCAACCGAAAACAGGGCCAACGATCTCTTTAGCTGAAAAATAAGACAATCTCAGAAACCCATTGACGACGACGATCTCGAGCCAAATAGGCTCCTCAAGAAACTTCGGACCCCAAAATCTCAAAAACCCAACTCCATTCTCGACTCACCGTCGTCGAAGAAACAACTGGCACTGGTGAAACCTATTCGTGGAATTTGCCTTCTCTCTCTATATATCTTTTTGGGCGTGAATATGAAAATGAAATGTAAAGATTTTTTGGGATTAGTGTAATTAGGGCTTATATTCTTACCTTTAAAAAAAAAAAATTTCAAAATCCTTAAACGACATCGTTTTCCTCACATAACTTTTCAAAACCTGCCTAAATGAGTATCAATCCGCCCACGTGAAAATTCAAACCGTCCGCCTAAATGGGTAGGCTTTTTATCTAGCCGCAAGAGTGAGATTATTTATCTCACTTTTTTCCGCGCTAAGTTTTTTATCAAGCTACAAGGGTGAGATCTTTTCTTTTTTATCTCACCACAAGAGCAAGATCTTTTATCTCATTCTGTTTCGCCCTAAAATCTTTTATCACGCAATAAGAGTGAGATCTTTTCTCTTTTTTATCACGCCACAAGGGTGGGGTCTTTTGTCTTTTATCTCGCTACAAGAGCGAGATCTTTTATCTCATTCTTTTTTGCCCTAAAATCTTTTATCACACCACAAGGGTGAGGTTTTTTCTCTTTTATCTCGCCACAAGAGTGAGATCTTTTATCTCATTTTTTCGCCCTAAAATCTTTTATCACGCCGCAAAGGTGAGATTGTTTTTCTTTGATCTTGCCTCAAGAGCGAGGTCTTTTATTCCGTGTTAAAATCCATTTTTTATCTTAGTTTTAGAGTTAAACTGCAATATAAAAATTTAAGCATCACTTTTTAACACATTTTCACTGAAAATTGTGATCTTTGTGGATTTCTTTTGTGTGATACATATCTATTATTGTAATAGTGAACACATGTTTGGTGAATCTGTAGCAGTGAATTAGTTTTTACAGTAAGTAGACTATTTTTTATTCAATATAATTGAATGTGTTTTGGAAAATCTTTGGAAGCAGGTAATGGTTATTGGCCATCCATTTGAGTTGGAAAATATGTAAGCACATGCAGTGTGTGAACAAATAGTTCATAACTGAGTGTTTCATTTTTTTCCCCCTTAGGTATAAGGCTGCATAAATCAAAAACACCAAATTAGAAGGATGGTAATTTTCGTTCCCTACTTTTATTGCTCTCTCATTTTTATAAATTAAACCAAAAGGCCAAAACCAGTACCAAAAAGAGTTTCCATTATTATTTTTCATCCCTTACTGATTTAGTGGATGTAGAGCATTGGTTGGTATGTTTAAAATTTAAAATGTTGGTTCTTATAATCTTACTCTTGAACAGGGATTAATATATTAGGTTCAATATTCAGTATTTATTTGCAATGTGCTGATCGTGGAGTCATGCCTTAAGGCATGCGCTAGCAACGTGACGTTGCGCCTAAGGTTGTACGAGCATCTCTCGGGTCTCATTAAACAAACAAAAAAATAACGAAAAGTATACAAATACTAGGGGTGTTCAAGAAAATCGCCCGAACCGTAAAACCGATCCGATCCGGACCAAATCATCCTATTTGGTCCAGTTCTGCGGTTCTATGGTTAGGTTATGGTTCCAAAAAAATAAGAACCGTTAATTTTGATTCGGTTACCGGTTCTCAATTAATGAACAGTGGTTAGAACCGAACCGGACCGTTTAAAATTAAGATAAATATAGGAAGACATGTGTGTGTAATTAAATATATATTTGAATTTGGTAGGTTAATCTTTTTTTTCTAAACTTAATTTATTTAGAGATGAAATCTCATTTGTTAATTGGAAAAGCTTTTATTTTTCTTCCTTCATTTCTTATTCCAGCAGATTATCTTCTTATTTCTTTAATTTTATGAGTTCATATTTTGTGAATAAATATTTGGATGCTTATTGGATAGAACCGGAACCGAACCAAAATCTGATCGGTCTTGCGGTCTGGTTCTGGTTAGGTTCCATGCATATTTTGGTTAGGTTCTGGTTCCCAATTTTTTAGAACCATTTGAAATAGTCTAGTTACTGGTTTTTTAGAGAACCGGACCAATCCGGACCGTGTACATCCCTAACGAATACATATTACTAGGTACATACATCAAGTATATACGTGTTTTGGGACCTGATTTGAACCCATATGGGATCCCAAAATAATAATCCGAGCTGTTTATTTTGTTCTAAATGGTTTGTTTAAGGTTGCTACAAAAAATAAACCCAATCTAATATCTGTAAGTTTTTTTACAAAGCATCCAATTTTGCGTCAAAATCTAGGCCTAGATTATAAAGAAAAGTTTGATATTTTGTAAATGCCTTTACCGATTTCAGATTGAGTTTAATTTTTATAAAGGCTCTAAACAAAATATTCTAAACAAAATGAGCAGCTCGGATCAATTTTTTTGGGATAAAAGACGGGTTCAAAACAAGTATGTACGCGATGAATGTACATATGTGTACCTATAGCAAAGCTGAATAAATAGAACTCTACAAATCGCTCCCAAAACCACTTCCCGTCTAAAACCCTAAACCCTAACTTTTGCACCCCCTTTCTAATTCGACTCCCTGCCTCTAAACCCTTACAAAATTTAGATCTTTCGCAACAAGAGAGAGAGAGAGAGAGAGTGAGAGAGAGACCATGCCTCTGGTGCCGATATGGGACTTGCCGGACGTGCCCAAGGGAGAGCTCCCACCCCACCTCGAACTCCAAAGAACTCGGGTCCTCTGCAACTCCGATGCTCCCATTCATGTACTATACTCTCTTTCTCACTCAATATTCATCTATTTGTATCTATTTTATACTCACTCAACTTGCCAACATAGTAAAAAGATTTCAACTTTCAAACTCCAGTACTTGGTTTCTCTTTCAAGTTGTTAACTTTTTGGTGCCGTAGTGTAGTACCGGCGCTGAGCAAAGGCGAGCAACGCGGTCGACTTAATTTTGCTAAAATGAGGGACTCCCAAAAGTTGTGTAGTATTGATTAAACATTTTTTTATAAGAAGGTATATCAAAAAAAGGCCACAAGACACAAGACAAAAAGGCCTTGTACACTCCGAGGAGAATGAAAAAGCTCAAACCAATCTAAAAAATGGTCAAGAGAAGAATTACAATCTCTCTTGTCCCAACTATACAAGCTATTCATCTAAAAACTTTTTAATCTAATCAAAGGCTTTTTGACCCCTTCGAAACATCTCAAAGAAGTGAAATTATGTTCATTCGGAAGGAGCATAATTAGAAGTTTTGCGGCTAAGAATGAAAGAAGAGTGATCTTTTAAGTGAGTGTTTTAAGTTTTTTGCTATGAAGCACGGGTGCTCCGGAAATGTCGCCGTACGCGTACTGGGTACGGCAAAAACGTACCAGGTACGGCAAAATTGTATCGGGTACTTTTGGTAATTTTGGGTACGGCAAGGGTACGTTTTAGCCCAAAATGAAATTTTTTTCAAAATTTCTGGGATTTTTTGTAAATAATTATAAAATGTGGGCTTATTGTGTAATTTATTTGTCATTTATAAATGCAATATTACACGGCAGAGATCTTGGAGATCGATCTAGGGCTCCAAATCGGGAAAAAAAAAATGTAAGTTTTTTTTTTTGGCAACTAAAAAATGTAAGTTCTCTCTCTCTGTGTCTCTCCTCTCTCTTTCTCTCTTTGTCTGTCTCTCTCTTAGTCTCTCTCTCTCTCTCTATATATATATATATATATTTTTTTTTTTATTGATTGAAATAATCTCTCTTTGTATACATGTACGAATATATGCATGTGTAATGTATATGTATATATATACTGAAATTTTGAATACTAATAGATATGCAGTAGATATGTATATTTGTACTGATTTTACTTTTGTTGGTAAAATAAGTTTCTATTTCATTTTATGCAATAAAAAATAGAAAATAATTATATATATATTTGTTGTACCCCCGCCGTACCCGTACCCTACTTTTTTGGGATTTTGCCGTTTCCCGTACCCGTACCACGTACCGGTACCACGTACCGGTACTTGTGCTCCATAGGTTTTTTGTGATATGGTGCTTAATTTTAATATTTTATCTTGTTGGATACTAAAGATTTTGCTTTTTAAGTAGTTGCCTTGTCTTTTTAACATTTTGGTTGTACAAATAGAAGGGGCCCCACTTTCCTATATTTGCCTTGGCCCCTAAAATATTAGGGCCGGCCCTGTCATTGTGTTTTAATAATTTGGTTGGAGTCTCATGCAATTTGGGTTTGTTGTTTTTCGGGGCGTATTTGGATTAAAGACAGAGAATGTACAATACTCTGGTGCTTATGCTTCCATGGGAGTTGATAACAGTGTAAGGTTGGACCAATTCCGAAATAACTTCAAAGTGGAAGTGATTCGACTTAGTGAGGATGAGATTGAGTTTGACATGATAGGTATTGATGCTGCCATCGCTAATGCTTTCCGAAGGATTCTCATAGCTGAGGTACGTTTGAAATTCAGCCGTATTCTCTTAATTGTTTGGAATTTTGTCGTGTTGATCAGTTTAATACAAGTTTTGTTTTCCTTGTTGGACGTAGTTGAATGAAAGTTTGTCTTAATAGATATTTGCAGGCTTTTCGTTGTTCCATAGGATTCAGTTCAGTATGTATATATGAAGGACGATGACCTAAATAACTGATTGTCTATGTATGTTGATGTGTTTGTACCTTCAAGATTTGGAATGATAATGGAAGTTCACTTCATCCCTGATGGTATCATTCCACCTTCTCATATGAGACGCTATATGGATCACAGTTTTGATTGAACAAATATATTATTTGCTCACAAAGCAACCAAATAAATAAATAGACGTAGGCTTAGAAATTTTGCAAGAATTGATCAATTGATGTTTTGAAAACTTGTCTGCCCTGGTCCCCGTGAATTAGCATGGTAATACGAAAAATACCAAATGACTTGCTACTGACTATTGCTTGGTTTCCTATTAACTTTTCTTGATATGTCAGCTTGTGATGCCTAATGTACCATAAAAAAGTGGGAGATTTGGTGATAAGTCCACTATAGAGATTTCATAACTCACAAGTTCAGCCCAACATTTTGTAAGCCCACAAGTCCACACGCGTAACCTAAACCCTAGGGTCCTATAAAATTACCTAATACCTTAAACCCTATGAAGTGCCTAAACCACTAAAATCCTATATAGGAAAGTGCACCCTAAAATCCTATAAAAGTGCCTAAACCTTAGGATACGCTACGTTAGGGTACCCTAGGGTAGTAGGGTACCCTACCCTATAATAGGAAAATGCGTTCTAAAACTCTATGAAAGTGCCTAAACCCCTAGGGTACCCTACCCTAGGGAGTGGACTGGGCTTACTATAAACTTTTTAAAATGGACTTGACACCTTACAAAATTAATAGGTAGACTTGTGGGTTTATGAAATTCACATAATGGACCTAAGACCAAAAGGGAGTGTAAAAATGGTTTAACTTTTTCACCCACCCAGGTAACCTAGAGCAGAAAAACTTATTTACAGAGGTTTTCGTAAATAAGTTTTATGGCGCTCAATCTCGCGTGTCCAAAAGTGTTTTGGAGGATCCGAATTTAAAACAAATTTTTACCTGTAAGATCAAAATTTAAAAATAATCTCAACCATTAATTGTCGAGATGGACTGGTGAGATCACGCGCCACCGTGAATAACTTATTCACGGCTCCTCCGTGAATAAGTTATTCTCAACTTGGCGATATTTTGACACTCTCACTCCACATTTCCCAAGAAAGCGGAAGAATATTCTATTTTCCGAAATTCCACATGATCGCATCGTTTCATGATCATCATCTACGAGGCACTAGCTCAGCTCCTTCTTCCTTTCTTTTGCACTATTGCGTTGAGTACATACCTAGAGTTAACCGCATTCCTCATCTATGAGCTGTGCTCCTTCTTTTCGCATCCAACGCAGTAGGCTCACTCTTGTCTTTAATACTCCTACACCCAATTGCATGTCATTTGTTTGCATTAATCAAATGCGCAAGAATATTGTAAGAGTAGCACCAACATTGCCAATCTCCTTGCGCATTTGATTGGTGCTTTTCTTAGAATCTCCTCGCGCATTTGATTGATGCAAACAAATGGCATGCAATCGGGTGTATGAGGATTAAAGACAACAATGAGTCTACCTGCGTTGGATGCGGAAAGGAGTACAGTTCGTAGATAAAGAATGTGATTAACCCCAGGTACGTACTCTACTCAGTAGTATTTTCAGTAGTGTAAAAGAAAGGAAGAATGAGCGAAGCTTGTTCCTCATAGATGATGATCATGAAACGGTGCGGTCGTGTGAAATTTGGGAAAATAGAATTCTTCCACTTTCTTGGGAATGTGGAGGAAGAGCGTCAAAATATCTCTAAGTTGAGAATAACTTATTCACGGAGGCGCGCAATCTCCCCATTCGTGTAGGCAATTAATGGTTGAGTTTGTTTTTAAACTTTGACAGGTAAAAAATATCTTTTACCGATAAAAAATTGTTTTTAATTCGGAGCCAAAACACTTTTGGATGCGTGAGATTGAGCACCTTAAAACTTATTTACGAAAACCTCCGTAAATAAGTTTTTCTGCTCCAAGTTACCTGGGTTTAAACCACTTAACACTTCCTTTCTTTTTTACCCTTTTTAGTAGGAGTAGTGTTTGTTACAACTTTCCTATTTCATGTATTCAAACTTCAAAGAGAAAAGGATGAAATGGCAATATTATAAACTTAGAAAACAAACCATGCATATAAAAACAAAGTGTAGATGAAACAAGTTGGGTGGAAAAATTAATCCCCAATATTCGCTATTTATTTCAGGGTTTTTATATTTTTTTTAAGGCAGTGAGTTTGAATTCTTTCCTTTTTTTTGCTCAAATTTGGTCCTTCTTGTAAAGTAAAAAATTAAATGAAATATAACTCTAAAGTGCACGTGAAAAGGTTAAGCTTTTCGAGATCGAGGCATTCAGTTCCACAGTTGTGTAGAAAAATTATTAACTTAGAAAAGAAACCATGCATATAAAGAAAGTGCGGATGATACAATTGGGTGGAAAAATTCTACATTCACTATTTATTTCAAGCTTTTTATATATTTTAAGGTGGTGAGTGAGAATATTTTCATTTTTCTTAATTTTTGTTCTTTTTGTGAACTTCCTTTTTAAATGAAAATTTCATATAATTTGAGTTGAGAAAGTTCACGTGGAAAATGTTAAAGATCGAGGCATTCAATGATGCGGTTGCATAGTTACACTTAAGTGCATTGAGGTCGTGGATTTCTTGGGATCGGTACATATTCCCATGACATTTTGAATTTGGTTTGTACGTATTTTTCTCGTTTTGCATTAATTAGATGAGTAGTTTGGCTTTATCCAAAAAAAAGATTTGTAATGAACTCTGTCATGTAAGTGCCGTTGGGCTCTATATCAATATAATCTTACTTGTTGGCAAAAAAAAAAAAAAAAATTGCATTTTTACAGTTTTAATTTCTTTTATGGGGGGCAAAGTAAAACTCAAACTAGACGCATTTTTTGTATTATTTATGCATTTGTATTATGTTGCTTAAGCGTTTTTCTGAAATTGTATCATAGGCTTCGATGTGCTGTAAAGCATTTGTTGATCGTCATATGAAAGGTTGAAGCATTTCTGAATTCATTGGACCTTGAATTTTCATGCATACGGACACATAGCACATACGTATGTTGAGTGATATGTGTAAAATAGTTGTGTGTATATGTACACTTGCACATACACAGTCTTGCACAGAATACCTATATGTAATGGTTTGTTTTCATTCCTTGAGTGTTTTGTCACCATTTTCCACCTTTGGATAGCGAACAGTTATGAGCTTTGTTTCTCTCGTGCTCTCTTGCTGATATATTGACATCCGGGAACTCCGAGAGACATGCATACATACATATCTGTATCTGTATGCGCTCCATCTTGTTTTCATTTGCATCAGTTGGGTTTGCTGGTTCCATAGAAATATTTGCTTTGTGCTAAAGCTATGATTGTATGCAGCTTCCAACGATGGCTATTGAAAAGGTTCTTATTGCAAACAATACCTCGGTAATCCAAGACGAGGTGCTTGCTCATAGATTGGGTCTCATCCCAATCAAGGTTGACCCAAGACTGTTTGACTATATGTCAGGTTTTGTTATTTTTTGCTGTTATTAATTTGATGTCTTCTTCTTTAGCAACTATCTGGTGTATTTGCATGTGCCAAATTGGAGAACTTATTTTGCTTTAATATTTCAGAAATTGATGAACCTAATGAAAAGAACACCATTGTTTTCAAGCTCCACGTTCGTTGTAAAATTGGTGGTCGACGTCTAACTGGTATTATTACAGTCATTTATTTTCATTTTCTGGATTGTTGATGTATCATATATTGACGGTGGTGATGCTTTGTAAATTCAGTAAAATCAGATGAGCTGAAATGGTTGCCAAATGGAAGCGAGTTCCCTCTTTCTGCAGAAAAGTCAACATCAACATCAGCTTCAAACTCAAAACCAAAGACATATACGTCATTTCGTTGCAGCCAAGATTCGTTGCCAGAATTCTCTAATGATCCAATTGCACCCAAGCACCCAGACATTATCGTTGCTAAACTTGGATCAGGGCAGGTAATTTTTGTATTACATTTCATTTCTTTCATAATGACAGATGACCCCTACTCAGTTTTCTTTTGGCTTATTTTTGGCAATGGTTCAGCATAGTAAATGAGATGCTAAACTCAGACAGGCCTGGGGTAAATGATTTCCAATACTTGCTTGAGTAGGTACTATAAAATAGTCAAGAAAGGGTTGTGTATTTGCTAAATTATGTGTGAGATGTGCGCCTAGTTCCTTGTAGGGTGCCTCTGGTTCCCTTGGATACATCCAGGCCCTCCTAGGTCACTGTCTTGGTTACTGCTAGGACCATTTACATTGAATAGGTGCAAGTACTCGTAAAGAATTGTATACTATGGATGTGGGTCCACAAATTAATTACTCATGAAGGGCTGGGTGACGGGACACTATGGCAGTGGATTCAAATATTGAGTCGGGAAATGACCCTATCTATAAGGCTAAAACTCCTCCTATTGACTTACCAAAGAGGATACTGTTCACCTACGATTAGATTAGTCAAATTTGATTTATTTTACTTACATGACGTTTTGCATTGGTTAATGCCAATTTTTTGTGAAGAGTGAAGTTATTGTTCAGATTGAAGGCTTACAGAGGATTGGCGCTACTTAAACTCTTTCAAACATTGTGGTGTCATCTGAACTTTTATTTACTAAATTACTTGCCAACAGAAAAGACTGGTATAGCTAGTTATCATTATATTTAGTGGTCTAATGTCATGATATTAAATTTTGGTATCTTTTGTAGGAAATCGAGCTGGAAGCACATGCTGTTAAAGGCATGGGTAAAACACATGCAAAGTGGTCCCCTGTGGCAACTGCTTGGTATAGGATGCTCCCTGAGGTAATTGACATTGTAATTGTTTTTGCGTTCTGTTATTACGCCGAAAGATGCAACTGCAGGTTTTTGAGAAAGCATAAATTTTTGTTTGTTTTGTAAAAAGGTTGAATTGTTGCAAGAACTCAAAGGAGAGATGGCAGAAAAGCTTGTAAAGAAATGTCCTGTCAACGTATTTGATATTGAAGATTTGGGTCATGGTTAAGTGATTCTATTTCTCTTTCTGGTCTATCGTCTATACGATCCAATAAGCTGATTCTCCCGTCCCCTCCCTCCGTCCCTCTCTCTCTCCCCCTCTCTCTCACACGTAAGATGAAATGTGTGAAGCAGAGTCTAGTAAATTGGCTGCTTATGATATGCTTGTTACTTTATCCTGAAAAATGGTTTGGTTGCTGAGTAGGTAAGAAGAGGGCAACCGTGGCTCGTCCACGAGCTTGTACACTTTGTAGGGAATGCATCCGAGAGGAGGGATGGGACAAGTATGTGGCCCTACATCGCGTGAAAGATCATTTCATCTGTAAGTAATCTAGTTTGTGTGCATTATTTTGAGAGATAGGTTTATCTTTTAAGATATTGAATTGTGATAGCTTATGGAGTTCGTGGTTCCGACTCACAATTGGAAATGAAGACATGTTTCTTTTGGTGGCTTATCACATACCTGGACTAGAGGGTAAACTACAAAATGACCATGTTGTTATAACGTAACTTCACTTATAGCTTTTGAAAGAGGTCATAAGATACTATAATTCTTGACTTTTGTCTACATCAGCTAACAAGTTTGTGGCCCTATTGGTGTCTCTGTTTTGATGCTTACACTGAAGGCGAGAAGATAAAAGCCTAATTTCAATTCATTGCCTAAACCGTGCTTTCGGTATGAGCTATGAGCACAGCCTGTTATGCCAGCCATGAAGTAGAAAAGTAAATAAACCAACAAGCGATCAAAACAAGGACACAAAGATATACGTGGTTCTGCTCAAGTACAAAGTAAGAACGTACTCCACGGGCGAAGAGCGAGAGAGGATTCACTATGAGCGAGGAGAGAATATAAAGAGCCGGCTATATCCGTGATTCTCAATGAAGCACCAAACAAAATTCAGGGACAAATCTTTGGTGGAACCCAAAAACGAGTACAAACCCTTGGTGGACCGTGGAACCCAAAGAGACATCCTAATATCAAGCGCCAACAACAAAAGGAACGAAGAACTCCAAAATAACACTCAAAGGAGCCTCTCCTTAATAGACCCAAAAGGAACAAAAACCATAGGAACCCTACAAGGTCCCTATTTATATAGAAAGGACTGAGAATAAGCCTAAACTGACCTAGAATAGGAATTCTAGTCAAATAAGCCTAAACCAACACAGAATAAGAATTCTTGTCAAATAAGCCTGAATCGATGTAATACAGGAATTCTCGTCACTTTCCAACACAGCCTTTATTTCTTTCTTTTTACCCCCTGTTTCGTGGTAATTTCTGGTCTCTCCCTGTGTCTTTCTGTGACTATAGCTTGTTAATTTGTACTAATGAAGCATTTCTATGACACTAGAGGAGGTGGAGTTTCTGTGGCAGTTCGATTGTCACTATTTCCTTAGTTGTGATTGCGACAATATTCCGCTGAAAAAATGGAGTTTAGGGCATTGATTTATTCGGCCGATTAGTTTCAGGACTCCATATTTTGTTTCCGCTGAAAAATGGAGTTTAGGATATTGACTTATTCTGCAAATTAGTCAGACTGACATGCTTCTAAATCTCCAAGTGTACTCCTTGCAGCAAATTGGTTATTCGACTATTGTAACGTCCCGTCATGATGTTTCAAATAGATCTTTTTATGCATTCAAATTTCAAAACCACACAATGATGCATTGGGTGGATTTGGATCAAGAGAGGTGTAGTTTGTGACAGTCTACAGAAGTGAGAGATTAGTTTTTCTTCTCTCAAAATATTCATGGGAAACGATGGGAGTAAGTGGATGAATCCAGTTATAGGCATGAAAGGGTAACAAATATTCGGCTGTGTACTGCACAAATAGGCTTCCGATGAAAACATCCTAGTTTTACAAGTGGATTCACAAACAGCACTTTTAATTAATTGGTATATGATACTCCACGCATTTGTCCCCCCATTCTAGGTTGAACCATTTCCTGTTGCACCTGCACAAAAACTAAGGTAGTCCTTGTGTTTTATTTAGAGCAATTAATTTAGCAGTATTTCCTCCTGAGTTTTTCCTTTTCTTTCCAAACGATAAATGTTTTAATTTATATTCATTTCTCTTTCCCTGCTCAAGTTACCATAGAGTCAACCGGAGCATTACCTCCTGAAGTGCTGTTCACTGAAGCTGTGAAGATTTTGGAAGACAAGTGCGAGCGCGTGATAACTGAGCTCTCATGATGTTTCTGTTTGTTGAATGTAAAATGCTTTCTGCTTAAGGATTATGATGAGTCTGTTGAAAGGGTATGCTAATATATGCAAAAAAAGGAACTCCGTGGATTATTGATTCTTTTTGCTTCTTTGACAATCTTAATTATATCTGAATCTCTTGCAGTTTCATGAGAATGGGAGTTGAGCACAAAATTAAAACCTTAGAGTTTCTATTGATTGCCTGTTGTGGATATTTCACCAAGGATGAAGAGAAATCCCACGTGTCCTTGTAACTGTCGTCCAGTGAGAAAAGAAGTGCAGTAATCACCAAAACACAATTGGCAATCCGTATGTTAAACAGCTGTGGTGAATTTTTTACTTAGTGAAGGTAGGCAAGCATCGTTTGTGAAGCAATCTTTGCCGGCTATTGGGCTTTCACTTCCAGTTCTTGTATCCTCTCTCTCTTTCTCTACATACCCGTGTAGATGGCTAAAGTGATGGGTTTTCACGGTAAATGTTATGAATTGTTATGGTGCCGTAGAACCTTCATAGGTAAGAGAGTTTGTGACTACGTTTTGGAAGTTTCAGTTTATGCTATGAGACTTGTTGGCGAGAAGAGTTTTGAGTACTTGTGATGTCTTTGTTGTGATATTTTGTTGCACGTACTAAGAAAGAACGTACGGTAGACACCTCTTTCGAAGTGTTACTTATAGTTTGTTCTGTGAAAGTAGACCGAAACATTTATAGGAAATTCATTTATCTCCATCTAAATCAATGCATTCTCCAGGTGGGCAATCAAAACCAAGAAAGGTACGGAGTACAACAATTCTTCATTTGACAACCCAACTTATAAAACCATTTCTAATGTAGGAGTAATAACCTTGTTGGGAAACATGACACATTTCTCAGTACCAAAACTGTTTGCCCACCCCTGGCCTACCTTGTCCTAAACCTAGACTCCCATTGGATGCTATATAATACAATGATTGAGATCTAGAATTTGTCAAGGAAACTCTGAGTTTACTTTGCATAATTAATTAAATTAAATTAATATACAAACATGAACCCTTATTTGGAATATTCTTGTGATTTTTATTAATCATCAGCCTAACCTAGAAAAAATGAACTTAGCTACTTTACTCTCGATATTTTCTGTTTATTTTATTTTATTTTTTTCTGTTATTCCACAAACCCCCATTCAAACAAGGCGGAGCATAAAAAAATATGGATTCTCTTTAATCCACAGGATGTGTTGTATTGATGTGTTCATCGCGGTTCCGTCTTTGATGATCAAGTAAATAATCAATTTTATCGATCTATAATCACCCGATTAATCACTTTAGACTTTATAAAAATAACTGTTCTAGAAATAACATACACAGCTGGCATGAGAGACCAACAATAGAAAATTGCACCCTACATTTTCTGCCTGCGGAGAATCCACATTCAGAGGAAATTTTCTGCTGACAATATAGTTGGGCCATGTGCCTTGTATAAATATCATTAATTATTGAAAGCAAGCTAAGTCATTTTGGCATTTTGGGGACCACTAAGGGGGTGTTTGGCAAATGAATTTTTGCATTTTCGGATTGTCATTTTCCCATTTTGGGTGTTTGGCATCCCATTTTGAGAATAGATTGTGGGAGAATGGATTTTGGGTTTAGAAGCAAAAAACCAAAATCAGGTCTGGAGGAGTTTTTCACATTATTGGTTTTTCCCATTTTGTGGTCAATTACCAAAATACCCACATTTCTCCCTTCATTTCATTTTACCAGTTTTGGACTTGTGTATTTGTTCTTTTTTTTTTTTTTTTTTGTGAATCCTTTTCTTTTTTTGCCTTCAGCTTGTAGGTGTGGTTTGTGTGTTTTTTATTTGGATTCGGTTGGTACTTTAATTTGTTTGGTAATATTAAGGGTTTGTCTTTGTTTTATTATTCTTTATATTACTGTATGAGGTATGTGAGTGCTGCTTGTAACATAGTCTTATTATTTAAATTTTAAAATACCAAATAAAAAAACGCAAGTGGCATGTTTACACCTGTTAGACAAAGGGTAATATGGTAAAAATGCAACTCATAATTCATTTTCAACAATCATCTACCAAACACTACTACAATTTTAAAATACATTCTGCACAAATCTCCCAAATACTCTACCATACTCAAAATACATTTTGGCCATAATCCAAAAAGCTAAAAAGCCAAAAAACTGAAAATGAAAAACAAAAATTAGGCTCACAAACACCCCCTAACTGGCCGAAACCAAGAACCAGTAACTGAGAGGAGCTGTAAATTGTTGATTTTGGTTTTTGGATTTTGGATTTTGGGTGGAGAAAGATAGGGAGATAAATGAAAATAATGATTAAGAAAAAATTTATTGAAGGTTGAAAGAGAATCCAAAATTCCAAACTCAAAACTTGCAATTTCTTTCTTAAGGGGTCAGGTTGCGAGAGACATCTCTTGTGATTTTCATAGTCCCAATATGAAAGACCTGCTTTTGATCGACCGATGATAGAATAGTCGAATTGAGTGTAGACTGACACAAACACCTCTGAGTGTCGAACAAAAGAAACCCCAGAAACATATAGTGGGTCATTTGCCAAATTGTGGAAGTCCTGAATGGGAAATCCCCAAAATGTGTAAGCATGACAGACAGGTTGAGACTTTGGTGGCCCATGTGTTGAATCAATCAGACCCTTGTGTTTTGGGGAAAAAAAATATATAATCAAATTATCGATCAAAAGCTCTACTTTAGCTTTGACTCCCATATTTCCTCTCCTCTCTCTCACAATACATGGTGTAGCCCACAGAGACCCACCACTCTCAAAGGCCAAAGCTTTTTCTTCCTTTTCCCCTCTCTCTCTCTCTCCACACATTTTAGGAGAGGTGGCCACACTCTTTATCTCTCGCTACTGTAGTGCTCTTTTAGCATTACATTTGCCAAAGCAAAACCCTAAAGTTCCGATCTTTGCAACTTCAGGTATTATTTTTGGGCTTCTTTTTCTAATATTTCTATGCTTTTTGGGTGGTCCTGCGATTTGCTTTGTGGGTTTGCAGTTGTATGCCCTCCACTTTGTATTTTAGCAAATGGGTCTTTGTGGGGTTTTAGATCCTATCGTTTGGTAGGGTTTTCATCAGAAGAGGTGGGTCTTTGCTCAAGATCTGTGCTTTTCATTGACCCTTTCTCGTGTCTATCTTTATCAGTTTGTTCTTATCCTTTGATATATGTGGTGTTTGGAAATTACCAAGAGATATTTAGAAAACTGCATTTCGCATGTAGTATTTTTTCCTTTTAGTTTCTTTTCCTGCAATCGTTGATATTATAAAGCTTGACAGTTTTCTTGGTGGTGGAAAAATTTGCAATTTGAGGTATGTGGGTTGTGATGCTTCTACTTCCATGATGTTTTAGTTTTTTGTGGATATCTTGGCTGATTTCTTGTTTTCAAACGATCGATCTGGATCTGCATGCCTTTTTTACTTATATTTCTTAGTCTCTGCAGAAGTTTTCTTTTGTACTATTAATTTGTCTTTGTTGAGAGATGTTTCCTTGCTCTAATCTCTAGATTTTCTGAGGCCAAGATGAACTTTAGATCTACTTGATTCTTAATTGATGCTGTCTTGTATAGGGTTTATAAATTCGATCCCTGGAATTTATGGTTCTGGTTGGGTAATTTTCTTTTCTCACCTTGATGTGAGGTGCCGTGTAGTTTACCTGACTCTTACTGTAAGAGGTATTTACGGTATCTTGCGTGCATGTTTGTTTTTTTGTGTATAATGTTTGTGCCAATCGAAATCATCTCGTCATTACAGAACATGCCCTATGCAAAAACATTGTTTGAAATCTTGTTGTTGGTTCATCATCATTCATGTGACTTAAATGGAGCTGGGTGGTGTTAATAATTCATTGATTTCAATCTGCTATGTTTCGGCATATAACGTTATGCCCATTTGTAATGTTATTCTTTTCATTACTGTAGATCTGTTCGTTGGTGGAGTTGGGGATGAGTAAAAATATGGCGCGGCCAATGGAGAGAGCCATCTATTAAATCCGGAGGATGACTATGGGGGTTGTCCATTCTGATTAGTTTAGCCTGTTTGAGTCTTTTTCAATGGCCTCTAAATCTTGTGTGAGAACTTCTCCTGAGAAACAAGGAAAACCGACTGGTAACCAGACATTAGAAAGAAACTCTTGCAGTCCAGTACCTCTGCCGGTTTCAAAGACAAGTAAAGCAGAGGCTGATGCATCAAAAAGCTTTCCAAGAAGTGTGCGTCATACTGCACCCAAGCAGGTAAACAATGAAGCAACGGAGGAAATGAAATCACGTTCTCACCAAAAGGGGTCTTCCATTGATTTGGATCGTAAATTTAATTCAAGCTTATCCTTGGTTGATCCGAAACAAGTATCAACAAATGTAAGTCCTGCAGTCAATGACTTTATGGGATCACTTGATGGTGGAGCTTATCTGGAAAAGAAATCATCGGATCATGCAACTGTAAAGGATAGCTCAACTGCTGCCAAAGTTAGCGATGGGACCAATAGCCTTGCAAAGACTAGTGGAAGTGCTAAAAATAGTGATCGAGCTGATTTTGTTGAGAGTGGAAAGAGCAGCTTGTGCAGAGGTAGCACAAGCAGTGATGTAAGTGATGAAAGTACTTGTAGCAGCTTTAGTAGCAGTATTAACAAACCTCACAAGGCAAATGACTCAAGGTGGGAAGCCATCCAAGTTGTTCGAACAAAAGATGGTGGATTAGGTTTGAGCCATTTCAGATTGCTAAAGAGGTTAGGCTGTGGGGATATTGGAAGCGTCTATCTGTCAGAGTTGAGTGGCACTAAGAGTTATTTTGCTATGAAGGTTATGGACAAAGCAGCATTAGCGAGCCGTAAGAAGCTGCTTCGCGCTCAGACAGAAAGAGAGATACTGCAGTGTTTGGACCATCCCTTCCTTCCCACATTATACAGTCATTTTGAGACAGACAAGTTCTCATGTTTGGTGATGGAGTTTTGCCCAGGAGGCGACTTGCACACACTTCGGCAGAGGCAGCCGGGAAAGCATTTTTCTGAACAAGCTGTTAAGTATGATTCCCGTCCCTATGGGTGAATCCATTATTCACAATATCTTCTTTTCTTTAACTTATCATTTGCATGCCTTTGGTAGAATGTTTTAACAGTTTTGACCATTCTTTCTGATATCTAGAGATTTGTTGCTATATGATTGTTTTTTATTATAGTTTCATTGCATATAAAACTGCATATTAGTGCATCCCCTGGAATCTAGATTTTAATTCATCTTCTTGTATAATTTCTATGAAAGATTTCAATTAAAGTCGAACTCCACCTGCAAATGTTGTAGTTGTCAACATTGTAAAGCTATATGTAGGAGAGTTGTAGTTTGTGGAATCTAGATGTTTTCAGTAATTTTTACCAGCAATAGCATGGTATTCACCTTTGCTGGATTTTCCTTTATTGTTCTTTCGAATCTTTCCTCTCTAGCAAGTTTCCCCCTTTGTTACTAGTACTACCGGCAGTTATTGAAAAGGTGTTCATTTCAGAAATATATCATTTCTTGTCTTGCCTTTACGCTTTTCCTATATCTCGGTCTCTGTAAGGCTTGTTTCTGAACAAATTAGTCAAATCTTCCACCTTTTGATCTGATGACACATGCTAGCTGGCAACCTTCCTGGAGCATTTCTCTTCTCCACAATGGTTGATTACAGGCTTCATCAAGAAATGGGGAGAATGGTTGAAAGAGTTTTTCGGAATGGATTAACTCAAAAAGGGAAAAATATTAGCTAGTTATGTAAGAATGAGTAACAGATGCGACTATGCGAGCTAAAGTTCTTACCTAGTAACATTCATCTTGTATCATCACTTCACTTAAATGCTGAGAATATAAGTATTGCTGTTGTTTTTCTTATCTTTCTGCTCACTTGTGCTGTCAACAACCTTACAACTGTCAATATGCAGGTTTTATGTAGCAGAGATCCTCCTTGCGATGGAATATCTCCATATGCTAGGGATAGTCTACCGAGACCTCAAACCGGAAAATGTACTTGTGAGGGAAGATGGACACATAATGCTTTCCGACTTTGACCTCTCTCTCCGCTGCACCGTCAGCCCGACACTAGTCAAATCCGCATCTGTTGACATTGAACCCTTGAAGAAGAACCCCGTTTATTGTGTCCAACCAGCTTGCATTGAACCCTCTTGTATCCAGCCCTCATGTGTACTTCCAACGACATGTTTCACTCCTCGCTTCTTCTCAAGCAAACCCAAGAAAGACCGGAAACCCAAGACCGAAATCGGAAACCAAGTCACACCGTTGCCCGAGCTCATGGCGGAGCCGACCGGTGCCCGTTCCATGTCCTTTGTCGGGACTCATGAGTACTTGGCACCAGAAATCATTAAAGGCGAAGGGCATGGAAGTGCGGTGGATTGGTGGACATTAGGTATCTTTCTGTACGAATTATTGTTTGGTAAAACACCTTTCAAGGGATCCGGCAATCGTGCCACACTTTTCAATGTTGTGGGTCAGCCATTGCGGTTCCCAGAGTCCCCTGTAGTTAGTTTTGCTGCAAGGGATCTGATAAGGGGTTTGCTAGTGAAAGAACCGCAGCATAGGTTGGCATACAAACGAGGAGCAACAGAGATAAAACAACACCCTTTCTTTGAAGGTGTGAATTGGGCTTTGATCCGTTGTGCAAGCCCACCCGAGATCCCAAAGCCTGTTGAGATTGAACGAATTCCAGGCCCAGCAGCATCAACAAGCGAAAAAGCTGCTGTCGTAGCTAATGCTGATCAGAAAAGTTCCGACAATTATCTTGAATTCGATTTCTTCTGAGGTTTTCCAGACCTTAGTTGCTATTTGTTTCTTCCTCAAGGAAAGATGTAGAGTTTGCGTTTTAGGGACATCAACCGTGATGATTTCTTTCAGGGTTTTTACATCAACGTTTGGTGTTTTATATGGATGTTTCCTGTTGTTATTAAGTTAAAACAGTTCTCAAATGTTTGTTGTATTGCAGAAGGCAGAAGCCAAGTATTGATGCTGTCAATCCATAATGTGAAGTCAGTTATTGGTCCTTTTTTTCACGACAGTGTATATGTTTTGCTGGAAGGCACAACTTTCTGAACTTGCATCTGTCTGTTTAGTTTTGTAGAGCCTTTTTTCCCCAATAGAGTTACATTGGGATGGATCATTTTGCAGAATAGCGTTTTGTATATTACTGTGAGTATCCATTATGATCATTAGAAGATCCTCGATGGTATAGATGCCTTCTTCCATGAGGCAAATAGTTATTCGGATAGATACCCTCGATTTTGAAATTGAAATAAACAGAAAAGCTAGGTCTTTTCTTTTTCTAGAGAGATATAGACTATCAATCTAGAATGCAGCCTAGAAATCCAACGGGCTGTTGGCCAAAGGTCAGCATTTTTCGAATCCCTCCACGGCGTGTGGAACTTCTCTCTCTCTCTCTTGATGAGTTTCTTTGCAAGAGTGTTAAACGTTATTTTGGTACTTTCATTGTGATTATGATTCACTGGACTTCATTGTGTATAATTTGAGGAAGGTGAAAAGATGCATGGAATCTTGCAACTTTCAACCCAAGTCTGCATATTGGCCTTGTTGTAGGTTGATGAAGAAGCTAGAGGATACATATGAAGACTTCTTCACAGCAATCTGGGTCTTATAAAAGGACATAACGACTTGTTCAAAACTCAAATTTGGTGGTCATGTTTGTATAATGAATTACTCCCTCCGTCCCCATTTAATAGTCTCTTTTGTGAGTTTGATAACATAAAGAGGGACGAAGGGAAAAACCGTTCTACTAATAAATTAGACAGATCGGTTAACAAGTAATCGCAGAAAAGGTTGAAGGAAAAAAACAAAAACAGTTATGCGGTGAGCGTGGATCGAACACGCGACCTTCAGATCTTCAGTCTGACGCTCTCCCAACTGAGCTATCCCCGCAGATGTTTATAAAGGTATAGCATTTTAATATTTAACTATTTCTATATCTTAATGATAACATTTTTGTCCTGTATTTCTTTGCATTATCACTTCCATCTTGTTTTGTTAACATTAGTTAACTCCAAACTCTTTGGTTAAAACAAGAAGAATGAAACCCAGTTGATGAAATAGTAAAAGGGCCATCCCCATATGCCATATGAGGCCGCACGCTCGAATCTCATAGAGATCAAATATTCAAAACCTAGGGGCCACTGTAGAGTTTGTCAGGTCGTTAACTGCATAGCCCGGAATTAGTCGGGGTGCGAAAAAACTAACAGGAACGTTCGGTCATAAAAAAGAAAAAAAAGGACCCATGAGTGAACAACTAACGGTGGATTTTCGAACCTGCCACCGTGTGGGAGGGGGGACTTTCATCCTCACACCTTAGCCATCTAGGCTACCACCTAGGTGGGTGTTGTGATCACGGGCTCACCTTCCTAGATAATAATTATGGCTCAAACCAAATATTCCATGGCAGACGAAAAGTCCTACAGTAATGCCCAAAGGAGGTTAATTGCTACGCTAGTTGCTGATTCCGATCCCTTTTTTGAGTAGGGGAAAAAATTGGTGAATTTCCATGGACCTTGTAGAGAGCAT
Organism: Rhododendron ovatum; assembly: GCA_019656835.1. NCBI lineage: Eukaryota > Viridiplantae > Streptophyta > Magnoliopsida > Ericales > Ericaceae > Rhododendron > Rhododendron ovatum. The sequence continues at coordinate 1,312,795 of CM033796.1, forward strand.
ATCCCCATTGCTAGGGACAGGATCATAATGATTTTATTTGGTGCCACCAACCAAGGTACGTGGGCGACGTTTAACCATTCAGCTGTCAATATATCATTGTTTTGGAGAAAAGGTGGTGATGATGTTTGTATAATGAATTCTGTGGTCCTTGTCCTTCTCTTTATCAATATCAAGACAATATGGGCATCTGTAATAGTTGTAATTAATTTTAGACTATAGTTTTACATTCTGCTTCAAATTAGATTTTAGATTCATGTAGAAGCAGATATACTTGTTTACTGTATATATAGTTGTGAAATTATGATTAAGTTAAAATAAAAGCTAACGACAAGCATTAAAAATGAGATTTTAGTATACTCGATAAAATATAAAATCTGATTCGGAAGGCAACTCAAACTTGTTTCTTAGAATTGTATTTCAAACACATTTTCTGCTTCTAAGATTTCTATAATCCTAAAATCCATTGATAAGAATATTTTTGACGCACTTACAATAAGTTAAATTCAACTCCTAAATTTTTTTCGTAAACACAGCAATATTTCTCTCAGATCTCTCCAACTATAATACACAAAGGTAGTTTTACAAGCCATCCAATTTCTATTATCACCTAAATATTTGAATGCATACAGTTTTATGCCTTGATTAGGTTTTAAGGACTAAGATTATGTGCATTATCAAATTCAAGCTAATTGCTGAATTGATCTTGCTTGAAAATAAATCCGAATGCTTCAAAACTTGATGAAAAAACAACTTGGACCTATTAGACAATCTCATTAAAAAAATTCCCTCAATCAGCTAAATTGTATATTACTGGCACCAATTACAAGGAAAGATATGCTTAAGAGGATTATAATCAAAATCAATCTCTGGAATGTTTAACAAATTTTGCCAAACTTTAGCATCTTTGTAAACCCAAGGAGTTTGGCTAAGTGGGTATGAAAAGGCAAATAAGTGTTTGTCCTCCATTAGGTTATACGTTTGAATCTTACAGAGGCCAAACGTCGCTCCGAACTTTGAGGTCACTGGAGGATTTGACGGGTCCTTAACTTCAGGGCGCCGAAATTAATCGGGGTGCACGCAAAGCTAGCCCGAACGTCCAACTATTAAAAAGAAGAAGAAGAACATTAGCATGTGTATAAAGCGAGCTACCTAATTGTTGAGTGGTGGATGATTGAGATTCTCAACGTAAATAGCTTAAGATTTCATATACCTAATGGGAGATCTAGTTGGATGCACAATTGGGCCAATAATTCTTCATTATTTGAGGATCTTTCTGGTGAGATGACAAGTTACACTGAGTGATTTTGACGTTTCTTTCTTCTAATTAAATCCCGGGCACATATTAAATGTTGAGCTTAATATTGTGCTTAAAAACGTGTGAAGTCCAGTGGGAACCTTTTGCTTTTTGTTCCATTTTTCCATGAGAGGATCGATGGAATACATTCAAGTCTATAATACATTTTTCAAAGTAGAAATGGGCATAAAGGGGGTTGTTAAAAAAACCATTGATTAGAAAAGGCCATTGGCTAAACAACATAACTTAACTTTATCACTTGTGGAGTACCCAAAATTGAAGTTGTTGATCTTTTTTTCATGGGGAATCAAGAATGCTAACCCAGTGCATGGGGCTTGTTCTTATCAGATTTGGTGAATGCGTTATTTTCCGTACGAGTTTTTGAGCGAACTATTCCACCCGTAGTAAGAACTTTCATAGTAACATTGAGTGAGAAAATCATTGCCGGTAGTAATAATCACGGTGATAGTAGTCACCCCTCCTACCATTTTTCTATCCATTCCTCACCTAGCTAGTACTTATTTGATCTGGGTTTTAGTTGGTCTAAGCTTGGATTTGCTTCTAAACAAACTATCTGATTGGCCCATTCAGAGGCATAAAAACCTGCATATGAATTGGTGCAATTGTGTGATCGAAAGAATATAAAGTACATCAGATCTGCACCTCTTTGCAGATTATAAATGTATAACTACACGGCAGACTCTAACAAATTTATAATTATATAAAGGGGAATACAAATATCCCTCTTAACTATAAAAACAACAACGGAAAAAAACATGGAATTTAGATTATTGGGTCAAGATGATATATCAAAGATTATTAGGTCAAAGATTGTGTCCTCCTTGTGTCACAGAAGGCGCCATTGCTGAAATTGAAGTTGGGTACGGCCTACCTACCCAGAGGTGTCTGTTTTTGTGTGGGGGCGAGAGAAGACGAAATCACTCACAATGACTACCACCCCAATTAATACGTGGCTTCGTTTTGTCATGTCAAACAACACGGTATGAGTCTATGACCTTAAAGTCACATGATTCAGCGGGTGGAGCTTGAGCGTAAAAGCGTCTTTGAAATATATTCCAAATTACGAAAAGTCGCAAGATTGATAATCGAGAGCGCGATAGCAGTGCGACGATTGAGACGCGCTCTCAATTATCAATCAGTAGTGCGTGATGTTATGATGGAGGATTATGTGATATGACCCATTTTTACGTCCCGTATGCTAATGATCTTATTTTTTAAATACTTATTTTTCGCTTTTTAAGATAGGTCATTATCTTACAATGCATTACCTTTTAATTCAAAAAATAAATATTTATTTTAGTCAGTACTATTACTCTTTTTTCACTTGTGATAGACATGTGTCATGATTCTTAATTTAAAAGAGGAATATGCACAAAAGAAAAAAAGTTCAAAAGAGGAATACTATGATGTGGAATCCATCCGGGATGGTTCAGTTTTAACGCTAATAATAATATTTCCTCATTTCATTTCGCATTCCACTTTAATAAAGCATCAAATGAGAGCGAGTGATGTGTCATTTGCATGGTTCCGTTCCGCTAAAAGAAATAAATAAGAGTACTTATTTTTTGAATTAAAGGTGATGTAGTATGAGAAAATGATCTGTCTAGTAAAACGAAAAATAAGTACTTAAAAAATAAAAACCTCAGCGGAACATGATCTAATAAATAGCGAGAAAAATCGTTCATATATATTCTTTTCTTTTCTTTTCTTCTTCGAAAGAAAATCAAATCAAATACATTTATATATATATATAGAACCTAATAAAAGTAATAGTCAATGAAATTCTAAACTTGTAGAATTTAAGTCCCGTTTTTCTATCATTCTACTTTTGTGTCGTCTTTTTACATTTTACGTATCAATGAAGGCAAACAAAGCATATGGAAATTACATGTACGGAGTACTTTTCTTTTGAACACCTCAACTTGACTTTTCAAATATTCAACCTTCCAACTAATTTCTCCTATTCAGGAAAAAAAAAAAAAACCAATCTTTTTGAGGTGAAGGGTCTCAACAATAAACAAAACAGATTTGCTAATAAAAATCAAGTAAACTAAAATCATTACCACACATATCCGTACACTTCTACACTAATTTCTCAAATTCAGGTCTCTCTAGTCGCTTGGCGAGATAGAATATACTATCTAGCGCTTCTGATAATATGCGGTAGGAGCTTTCAGTCATATGTTAGATGTATTGGGATTAATAATTCGTGATAGGTATGTGAGATAGACTATCTGTCCACTCAAAAAAAAAAAAAAAAAAATCTAATCTCTTGGTTTTTTATTCACTTGTCCACTACTATTTGTTTCTTGACTTTTTAATTAAAAGACTTTTCTTTGTTTTTTGATGTGGACTTTTTTATAAAAAGACTTGAGAAGGCAAGAGCTCCATTCCATGGGGTGCCGAGGTGGTAGAATGACGAGTTGAGTTTTGTTAGAATAACTGATTGTTATTTTTTTGTCATTTCTCCTGTATGGGCACAAGCCTTTTTGGAGTCTTTCCCGTTTCTCTCTCCCTCCCTCTCTCTCTAGAGGTCTACAAATTTCTCCCTCTCCTCCTCAATTTTTTTTTGTGTGGAAAGGAGGATCTGGGAAGGAATTCAAATCCTGGTTTGAGCTCACTTTGTATTTTCCGTGAGCTAAAATGGCGTTTGTAACGGAAGATATGATCAAGCAGCTCCAGACCTTAATGGAACAAAGTCAGCTCCTTGAAATCTCACCTTACATTTTCTTGAATTATTTACTTATTTGTTTTATTGGGTCTTCCCCTTCATTTATTATCAAAACCATCCTAAAATCGGCTGTGTTTTTGTTTGTGTTTTTCTTTTCTGTGTGATTGCAGTCGATGAGCCACTCAAGATTACCTTCAAGGTACCCAACTCCTCTCTCTTTCTATATAGATGAACAACAAAATCTTTGGTGAATCCTACCTTAGGATTTGAAGCTACACTTGATTTTGGGTCTGATCTGTTCTATCAATCTTTCAGTTTTGTTTAGATTGTTTTTGTTGTAATGGTTATGCTGTATTTTTAAGTATTCTTTTTGGGTTTAATTTGTGGAGCTATAGGATAATAATTTAGTTTTATGAGAAGTTAAATTGCTCTTATTTCCTCCCGATGCCGGTGGCTTATTGATTGCAGGGACTTCTTTGTTATCTATAAAAGGGAAAAAAAAAAAAAAAAAGGAAGAGAGAAGCTTTTCACTTCTTAGATTTCGGTTGCATATGTAAGGATACTTACAAGCACTGCTGCAAATTTTACGAGTTTTCCAAAGCCTTTCAAATTCGGTGTGGATCGATTTTCAATGCTATCCGAAAGATGGAATGAAAATCCTTTTTGAGTTTTTTTTTTGGGGGGTTGGTTTAGCTCTATTAGGCCACTAGAGTTTTAAAGTCATAGCTTTACAGCTTAACGGTTCATTCGTTTGATCAGTGTAAATCAGTTGCATGATTTCATTAACTGAAAGCAACTGATATTTTGCATTGATTTGCAGAATATGCATCAAGGATATCCAACCGAAACATTGATGCGGTTTCTCAAAGCAAGGGAAGGGGATGTTTCCAAAGCCCATAAAATGGTTAGAAGGATTTAATTTCACTTCTAAATTGGAAGCAAAGTGTTGTTTTAGAACATCATTTATGATTTATATCCTTCCTCACCGATCATCCTAAATATTTCAGCTGCTTGACTGTTTGAATTGGAGGATACAAAACGAGATTGACGCTATACTGGGGGTGAGTTTTACTTACTTTTATATGAAACCCAGCAAAGTATTACTAACTAATCTTCGAGTGGACAAAGGTGGGGTTCAGCTTTTGATGCATATTACTTGTTGCATTGTGCAAAATGTTCTGCTTTAGACTGTAGAACTGTCTGTCGTGAGCCCATATTTGCATTCTAGTATTAGCAACTGCTGCAACGCTATCAAAGTTTATTTCTGAACTTATATTTTGGTCTTTCTGATTCTCGAACTTTATACTTGAGGAAGTTAAATTGATGCAAGTCAAATTTAGTATAAGTAACGTCTAAGCTGTGTAAACTGTTGATTCAGAACATAAGAAATGCGATTAGAAAATTACGGAAGTTTGCAATGCGGCATAACTATAATACTTGGTTATGTATGCAGAAACCGATAGTTCCTACCGAGTTCTACAGAGCAGTGCGCGATTCACAACTAATAGGAATGTCAGGTTACTCAAAAGAGGTACTTGTTTGTTACACAATCATCTACTTTGGTAGCCGTTCGTACTGTTGTGGCACTGAATCTCACGTTTCCCCATTCGGATCTGGAAATTATGGAGTGAAGATTTTAAACAAACAGTAATTTGTGCCCGAAGATCACAATACGTTGCTACTCATCCCTTTTTTTTTCCTTATGAACTTTTCCAGGGTCTCCCTGTCATAGCAATTGGTGCAGGGCTCAGCACGTTTGACAAAGCATCTGTAAGCATTCTTTGTTTTCCAGTTGTTCTGACTTGAAAATTGCAAGTTTAGATAAAGTATTTCACGTAATTGGGGATGAACATGGTACGATATTTTTGTAGACTCGCTGATGTTAAATTACGAACATTTGCATTTCGCTAAAATGCAATTACTTAAGTCATACTGAGCATGAGGTTTAAGCTTTTGGCTGGTTTGAGACTTCAAGTATTATTACAATAGCATTCGCATTAAGTATCACATCATATGCGGAACATGTTTAGTTTAACAATATCAATAATCGACGATGCTGAAGCTAGTATCGAATATAGTGCAAACCTGTTATCCTGATTCAATAAAGGTCACATCTTGGTGAAATTGCATGGTACTTATACTGGTGCTCCAAACCTTCTATGAATGGGGGTTAATGATACGCAAGTGCTTGAAGCAATTTTGCCATGAAAATTTAATGTGATTTCATTTATGTAGCTTTGCCCAGAGTTAACTGAACCTTCTGTTTTGCAATATTTATGTTTGAGTCTTTGTTATTTCAGATTCACTACTATGTTCAGTCACACATCCAAATGAATGAGTATCGGGATCGCGTATTATTTGTGAGTATTGTGAATGCAGACAATGAATTGGCTAATCATATACCTTAGTTATAAGTTATAACTTCTCTTGTGTGCTAATGTGTTTCTGTTGTTGTAGCCATCTGCGACGAAGAAGTTTGGGCGGCATATTAGTACCTGTGTGAAGGTTCTGGATATGACTGGTCTAAAGCTTTCAGCACTTAACCAAATCAAGGTATTGCCTTTTACTTCTTTTGCCTATAACCAAGAGGCATTTTCTCCTCGTGTGTCTGATAAGACCTAATTAACTCTCCTGGTGTTCCTTGTACACTCATTACAGCCAATGTAGCATTTTTCTTTCAAGGTTTTACCGCGATAAAAATAATTTTCACAAAGACAAACTTTTTCTTTTAACTCTCGCCTCGGCAGTAGAAATCCTGATGTCAACTCTCTCCTAGCCGTCTTTCTTTCCTTTAATTCTCTCCTAGCAGTCTTTCACTCTGTTAAGTAAATTTTTAAAGTAAGTTACTTCTACTTCATGATTCCATGATGTATGGCTGTCCAGCTTAGAACCGGTAGTGACTGTTACCATTCTCTTTTCTGAATTGTATGTCTTTGCATTCTTCTTTGAGCTCTAGTCAAAATCCATTGGTTTAACTATGGAAAGATACCTTTTACTGGTGAGTTACCCATAGTCCCAAAAGCTTGAGCTACTTGGAAATGGCCTAACAATGTATATCAAGCAGAGCATCTAACATTTACACACTTATCTTGGGCACTAATTCACACTTTTTTGTTTTTTTTTTCTTTCAGCTATTGAGTGTTTTATCTACCATTGATGACCTGAACTATCCCGAGAAGACCAAAGCATATTACATTGTTAATGCACCATATGTATTTTCTGCATGCTGGAAGGTTTGTTTTTTTAGCATTCATGTTTGTCAGACAGACGATGTCGATTCCTCTCTTGAATATTCTACATTTAGGAGTAAACCTAAAACTTTACCTTTGGCAGGTTGTGAGGCCTCTTTTGCAAGAAAGAACAAGGAATAAAGTTCAGGTGCTCCCTGGTACTGGGAAAGATGAGTTGTTGAAGGTATGGAAACTACGTACTACGCTAATTTCTGTCCAGTTTTTACTTCTGCACAAGTGCACTAGTAATCGTTTCGCTAAACTGTCTTTTTCTGTTCACGATGTATGTCTCTATTTAGATACAGCTCATTTCATTCAAAGTGTAATTTCGTACCTGATATGTAAAACGCTTATTAGTTAGTGGTTCATTTCTAATTCATTGGAGAGAAAACAATAGTGGTTACGCTAGAAACTTTTACTGTTCCACACTATTCATCTGTGGTCATAGATGTCAAATAGTGCAATTTATTGAAGTACCAGGTTTTGTTTCCTTTCTGTTCGATGTTTCCTTTTTGTTCGATCTTCTCAAAAAGCAAAATCGGTGATGTGTAATAAGAATAGAAAATTCTGAAGAAAGGATACGTGTTTAATTTCCAACCTACGTATCAGTATCACAGTTGCTAATTGTGCAAAAGAAGATTTCGAGACTTAATGGGATGTTCATGTAAAACCCTTGGGTTATCGACGTGGTTTTTCTTGTAAGCTTATGTGATCCATGCATGATACAGCAAACTGTGATGTATAATCTCGTACTACCCACACTGAAGATTTTATAAGTTTGTGGTTAGGATTGCTGTAACCCTAAGACAAGCGTTTTCTAAGTTGTAGTTTCTTGAATGCAGATAATGGATTATGCATCTCTTCCACATTTTTGCAAAAGAGAAGGCTCGGGATCTTCTTTTCATTCTAGAAACAAAATGACGGACAACTGTTTCTCCTTGGACCATGCCTTCCATCAACAGCTCTACAATTACATGAAGCAGCAAGCAGAACTTATGGAGGCACCCATTAGACATGGTTCAGTCCATGTAGATTTTCCTGAACCAGACCCAGAAGATGGCAACATCGCTGAAACCATAGAATCCGCGTGTAAAACGATGGGGAATCGGATTGGGCTATCCAATTCACTACGCGAGCTCAAGATAAACGGTGAGTGAAAAGCTCGTGTAAATTTTTAAACGGCTATAGCTGCACTGATATGTACTGATATACAAGAGATGGTTAATACGTCGGAATAACTGCAGTTGGACAAGGCGTTGTTTAGCTTAGAGATGTAATAACAGCTGTGCCTTGCATTATTAGCTCAATAATGCAAATCTGTATCAAAATCTAATCACGTTTAATTTACCTTACCACCTTGAAGTGGGTAATTATAATGTACTATGAAAAGAAATTAGGAATCAACACTGTATGTTTACTAGCAGCTTACAGTTCCAAAGATAGATAGATCTCTCTCTCTCTCTCTCTCTCTCTCTCTCTCTCACACACACACACACACACACACAAAAGATGTAGTAACTGCTCAACTCGTTTCTGATAACTCCCTATAAGTTCTGTGGCTATAAGGGGAAGTCCGAAAATCCTTGTATACCCCGTAGTGCATGCTTAGCTATATATTCAATTATAGAAAGGGAGAATGCTCATTGGAGTGAACAAATTTTTGAAGCCGTCACAAAAGTGATTTTCGATATTATCCTAATTAAAAACAAAAATTATAATACTTAATTAACTAAAGGGTAAAATAGTAAAATCATTTTAACTCCACTACCTATTTCCACACCCCATGCGCACACAAGAAGTGTGTGCCCAATCTCTGAGTTGAGTTTTGTTCACCCTCCCTCCACTTAAGAGGGTGAACCAAACTCAACTCCCCAATCTCCAGTAGCTTGAGTTGCGGCTTAGTATGAAATTTTCCAAGGGACCAAATGTGCCATTGGCACTCAGGCCAGCTAACCAATCCATCCGGCCGAGTTGAGCCATCCACACAGTCCCTGCAACAGGCCCAATTTCATAGGTACCGTGGACTAATTCCAATAAACAGTTTGTAAAAAGAATAGAAACTACGGGGCGGTTCCGGAGACACTTATAAAAACCCTTAAAAAAACCCCTCCAAATCTTAATTTCATAGTTCCCGATCAAATTTTGATGATCCGAGCTGCTCAATGTGTTCAGAACGTGATTTTAAGGGTGCCCGCGAGAAACTGGCAAAAAAACTAACCGGAAAGGGCTTGATTTGAGCAGTTTTTTATTGGACCGTTCAATAAAGTTCAATAAAAAATTGTTCGGATGAAGCCTTTCCCGATTCTTTTTTTTGTTGATTTCTCGCGGACACCCTAAAAACACGTTCTGATCACATTGAGCGGTTCGGATCATCAAAATTCGATCGGGAACTATGAAGTGTTTTTTTAAGGATTTTTTTAAATGTCTCTAGAACCGCCCCCCGTAGAAACTAATATACATTCTGCAAGGCTTCAACAACAAACGTCCAACACCAGATTGAAGTTCAGAATTTGGGACCAGAAAGTTTATATACATTACGGAATCCACTTTATGAGATCATACAAGCAACAGAAACCCATCTGAAACCAAATTTTAAACTCCTATTCGTATGACGGTTCATAATTCTCCGCATCATAGGTCCTATGAGATCTTTCTGTAGAGAAGTGACAGAACATGGAGCTCTCAAAACTTCAATCATCTCAGTTCTTTGTAGCATCTATAGGCAAAAGCAACTGACAAAGCAGCACCTATAACAGCAAGAGCAGCATATGTATCCTCGCGCTCCCAGCTTTCAATCCATGTTGGCATAGTGCAAACCCTGCGAGTGCAAGTCCCTTTTTTCCCACTGTTCCTCCGGGAAATTCGTCTCTTGTTGCTCTTCTTTTCAGCTGCTAGCTTCGCTTCCCTCTCATTGAGATCAGTATTATCGGTCTTCTCTGGTATGGAATCATTCTGACAACAAGGGAAGCTTTCATTTGCCTGGCAACAGCCATTAACTTCAACCTGAGATCCACAGACAGAACTGCTAATCTCATTTGTTTGTGTCGCCTCTTTTGTGCTTCTTCCATCATTTGTCTCACCATCTGGTTGAAGCCTTAACTCCTGGAATCTCCTCTGGTCGTCTTCTGATAAACCCATCTGTCCCCTGATGTCAGGATTCAGAAGTTCATTCAAAGGCTAGTACCATGACATGCTAATTCTTAAATCTGACACACTACTTTTGTATGCGTGGGTGAGAGAGGCCAATTTTCTTTTTCAATAAGTAGAGAGAGGCCTTTTGTATGTACAACAAAGTTGTTGGGGAGACATTTACGTCCCCTCAATCCTCAGGTTGCACTGCAGGGTTATAATAATTTTCTCCCTGTGCCTGAGAGAGCCCAATTTTCCCTGTTTGTTAGGTAAAAAGAGGCCTTCCGATGCAAAACAATATTACTTGAGAGTTGAGTAATTTACAAGACCCTTTATCAACAGTGCTACTTGCACATATTTTTGTGCACATATCATGCATGTACATTTTTGTGGGGCCCATATCGGGGTCCTACAAAATGATCCGAACTGCTCATCTTTTTTAAAATATTTTTTGGAGGGTTCCTGTAAAAAATCAGCTCCAACGGATATCGGTAAGAGCTTTCTCAAAAATCATAGGGCAAAACAGAATGATTCGCCCTACAATTTCCGAGAAAGCCCTTACTGATATCCGTTGGAGTTGATTTTTTACGGAAATCATCCAAAAAATATTTTAAAAAAGATGAGCGGTTTGGATCAGTTTGTGGGACTCCGATATGAGCCCCACAAAAATGTATGTGCATGATATGTGCACAAAAATCTGTGTGAGAATCATTATTGTAATTAATAACAGTAAGATCAAATATCACATTCACAACAAAGTCCTCCTTTCTGATACAGATTCTTGCACATTGCCCAACTAATACACATACAGATTCTCCAATTTGAGTGCTCTCATACACATACATAACTTGAATATCCGAAAAGTTAAGTTCTATCTTTTGTTCAAGAATAATAAAGCTGAATAGCCAGTCATTCAAATTGGAGACCCTAATAAGCGGTGAGTATAACCACTCTAATGGTATCCAAGTTCTAACATCACAAAAAAGGAAGAACATTACCTCCAAAGCCCGTCAACAATTTCTCCTCTACCAATATGATGTTCGAGCAAAACAGGTACATCATCTGGGGTAACATATCCATACCTAAAGAAAATAACACAGAAAGGGTCAACAATAACACACACACACAATGTGATCTAGGACAAAAGAAAGCTATTCTCATACTTAAACTAGCATAAATGAACATGATGACAACAGTACTCTCTAAAGTATATTTATCAAGAAAGATCAGTCCTTACCAATGACCAGTAACTTCCCCTTTGATATTGGATCCAAAAATGATCACATTTCCTGCATACTTGTGCCCCCCAATGTGTGAGCAAGCGCTAACAGACACTTTACCCTGAAGACCATGTAACTCTATCACTTCTTTGAATCTAGAGATCACAGCAGGCCCACAAACACCACATCGTCGATCCCTAGTCCCATGAGCACATACAAAGACGTAAAAGCCCCTTAGTGCTTCAGGAGTTCCAGGCAGCCACTCGCCATCCTTCACAAGTACTTCTTCAACAAATGTGTCGACGTCAAAGTGTGTTAATCTCCTGCACTTTACATAGTAATTAAATTCAATATTAGGAAAGAAAACAAGATTGTGAAGCATGTCTACAATGTACTGAATACAACGGACTTGACCTGTATCTGATCATGTCAGGAAAGATTAAGACATCACCATTTGACGTCTCAGTTCCATCATGCCCTTCACATATTGTCAAGCGGGTCTTGGGCAAAAAGAGGAAAACAAGGTAAGAAAGCCACATGCTGTTTAGAACAAATGCAATATAAAAGGCAAATCAAACATTAACACAAATCCACATATTTTCAAAATCAAAGAGCAGATCAAATAAGTGAAAAGAAAACTATTAGCATGCCATTATTCAGTTAGGATAAAGGATAACCAACTTAATTGCAAGGAGTATGTAATTTGGCTAACGAAATCAACGCTACTAATTCGAGAAGCACGAGACAAGCCTTTCCAAATGAGTAACAGACTAACAGGCTACCAGCACATTTACTCGATAAGATCTCAAATCTCCAAGAACCATAAAATACAGAAGAAAAGTTTGAAATCTTATACCGTTGAAGTATCTCCATCTCCTACAAATTGCATTATTAACTACTGCTATGATTATGCTAATAAATAACAAATACCGAAACCTGGTCCTTTCTATCACAGATTACAGGTCCAAAAGATGTAACTCAAAGTAGTTTCTAAGCACGTCTACAATAAATAAAGCCAAATTTCTGATAATCACAAAAGGATATTGATTTAGGCATATATTTATACTTACCTTCAAGTCTTTGACTTTTAAGGGAAGTTCGTATCATCTCGTTTACTATAGGGCTAACCCGATGCACAAGGCTCCCGCTATTGCAGGGTTAGTGAAAGGGTTGGATGTATCATGTATGCCAGTTACTTTTATCCTGCAAGCGGGGAGGCTATTTTAGCAACTCCAGCCGTGACCAGGTCACATTGGGGTTGCCTTTCCGCTGCACCAAGACTTTTCTTCATATTATTTCAATAATTCGTGGAAATTAACTATTAAAAAGCTTCAAATCAAAACAAAGATGGATAATAAGAAAACATGCTAATAATGATTAGCTACCATTCCACATTAGCCCAAAAGCGCATCACATAAGCACCGTGTTACATAATAAACAGTTAATACCAAACCGTGTTATTCCTTCTTTACAACCGTACTCTTACTATATACTCCTTTAATTTCATGTATAAAGTGACCTGGAAAAGGAAGCTCTAGGTTTCATTCACATATAGGATAAGAGATCTCACTAAGTTAGCAAGCTAGGAACTAAAACCAACTTAAATAAACTGGAATGTTCAGAATCCCAACATTTCTAGGAGTACGATGGACAAAGAATAGCTCAGTTTCCATAACTGAAAAACCACACTACAACAACACAAATCTAAGCCCCAGAACATGAAACAAGCGACAAAATTACGATGAGAAGTTCCTACACCAATTATGACACACTTAACCTCTACAAACAAACCATAAACACTGGCATAAATTCACAGCGGACTGCTACATATCATCGATTTATAGCACCAATTCATTAACTACATACATGGCAAGATATGATCCCCTAGATTCTATACTCGAATAATCTTCATAAAGCCACTAATAGGCACCTTCATACATAGAGCCGATAATGAGCACCCACTTAGAGCAGCGACAGAACCAACCGGGGTAGCTTAGTTGGCCACCTCTGTACACTTCCACCCCTGAATAGGATTCATTGTCTACTTATTGGTACCATTAATGGGTATTAGTTGGGCTTAATGTGATTGTGGGTTTATGCCTATTTTGAATGTGATTGGGAGCTTATGCCTATTTTGAATGTGACCGTGAGCTTATGCCTATTTTGAATGTAATTCAGCTATTACTCTCTTACATAGGTAATAATACAATTTTGGGCGGTGATGCCAATCGTCCACAAAAACATGGTCACATAAAGCATTTCTCTTACTACCTTAACCTTCATACCCCCATCAACCCACACCCCATACTCCCCTAAACAACAAAATCTCACTAAAACAACACAAACCCAGTTCACATCACCTCATACAAACCAAACCCACATGACATTTTACGCCAACAAAAGATAACCCACAAAACTGGTTCTTCAACAACAAAGTATCACTAAAGCAACACAAACCCAGTTCACAGCACCGCATAGAAACCAAACCCACATGAAATTTCCCGCCAGAAGTAGAGAACAACACAAAGTATCACCAAAAGAACACAAACCCAGTTCACAGCACCGCATACAAACCAAACCCACGTGAAATTTCACGCCAAAAAAGAAAACAACACAAACCCAGTTCACAGCACCACATAGAAACCAAACCCACAAACCTGTTTCTTCAGGTCCCCTTTCCTAGCCACTAGGGCAGCAGAAAGAAGCCTGGGCAGCCGATCGAACTCAGCGGCCTCGATGCGCGGGGGCCACACCTGAGGGTTCTTGTAGCAGAGGAACACGTGGCGGTCGTAGCAATCCACCGTCCCAACCAATGAGTCCGCCCTGAAGTCGGGCCGCTGGAACCCGAAATCGGCGCCGGCATCGCCGTCGAGGCTGTTGAGGAAACCCTCGTTCTGTAAGCTTCCAGAAGCGCTGCCGATTTGGGAGTTGGAATTGTTACTAGGGTCGAGATTGCTAAGGAAGCTGTCTGCGTCGGATACTTGGATTGGAGAGGATGTGGGTTGGTTTGTGAATGAGAGAGGTTCGTCTCTGTGACTACTGGCCATTGGAGAGAGAGAGAGAGAGAGAGAGAGCGGGGGGGGGTGGGTTTGCTTCCACTGTTTCTGGGGAGTGAGAGATGCTAGTATGCTAGTACTACAGACGAGACGACTTCATGTTTGCGTCGATGGGGGACTCGGTGGGTGACTCAATGCGTTGACGGGACTCTAGTCAAAATTGTGGGGGTCTTTATGCTTTATTTGGAGAGAATGGAAGTGCTGCAAACATTTTCAACCAACAAATGAAAATGGGTGCGGATCAAAAAAAAAATGAAAATAGTTATGTTTTGTTTAGATTAATGTTTGAAATTTTTTTTTGAAAAATAGTAGGGATAATAAGTGGAGAGAGATAGAGAGAAAAATATTTGAAATAGAAGGAATCTAAGAAGAATTTTTTAAAAAATGCTTTTTAAATCTTAAAGAGAACATAAATGTCCTCTGCATCATTTCCCCCCAATTTCACCAACTTTTAAGAAAAAAGTCAAGGATTGTCACCACGTAATACGATAGTTCTATTATTGAATCTCAATATATAATAATGGATTTTGTTAGATCACATCAAATGAATCACAAATTTCACCTTATCAAAAGCCGATTAACGGTTTCACTGCCTAGTGCAATTGGTAACCTTGCCTCTCCTCCATCAAGGAGGCAGAGGTTCGAGCTCCCTTGAGAGCGGTTGAGACCCAGAGTTATGAATGTGTAGTGGGCCAAAATATCCAAAGGTTCAAATGGGTCCTAGGGGTGATGTCACTCTAAATTCATCGTTCAGTTGACACAGTTCGTCCATTGGTCAGAACGGATCTTGACATTTTCACACCATGTGTTTTTCGAACAGTAGCGAGTGAATGAGCGTTTTGCCGAGCTTGCCGAGTATGACCGGACGTTTGATACTAACTTTGCTCGGGAAATATTTCCATTGTTCGATGAGATTCTTTTACTCGGTAAACTCTCCTTTGCTCGTTGGAAGCTGTCTACGCTCAATATGACTTTAAGCATTTTATAATGTGTTTGTTCGGATAATCGTTCGGTCCCGACTTTGTGGAATCTTCTAGAAGCTTCTGATGATATGTGATAAGTCTTTTTTGATAACCGAGGTGACCTTTTTGATTGATGTGACTTGTCTGACACTGACAGACGCGGTTTTGCAATCTCTTAAAAGCGGCGTTTAATAAATGCTCCTGACATGTGACGTCATCCGAACGTAACAAAGCACGTGGGATGCAGAACTAGCCTGTGCAGCCCTCTATATCTTTGCCTATAAATACAAGGCCATTTCCTCAAGTAAAAAAGGGTCTAGAAAAAATTCACTATTACTCTCTTCTCTCTCCTAGCATATATTTTGACTAAACTTCTCTTTCTTCCTCTATTTATTGACTTGTTCGTCAGAGCTTCTTCACGGAGGAACACCCCCCTCCAGTTCTGCAGGTATACAAGATCAATTCAGCACTTCCAGAATCTATAGAAGAAAGAAGAAAGTTCAGGAAGATCATGGTGAAATCAACCCCCCACAGAATAGCTACTGAATTCCTCTTGTGCTAATTTAACTATTCCGCTGACTATAAAATATGCCCAAAAAAAAATGCCGATTAACTATGAGGCAATTGGCTAAAAACAATCACGATTTCGATTGGAGAGGGAGTTTGGGAAATTGAAGAACTGGAAGAGGAATAAATTAGAGATCTGTTGAGTATGTCCCTCTGTAACATATTTACGTGGCGAAGATAAGTGTATTTTCAAATTTGGAGAGAGAGATGGGACCTATAGAAAATTTTGTTTTGAAAAGTAGGGAGTGATTAGATACATGCGGGTGGCTTGGGAAATTTGTTGGGCTCACATTTTAATGACGGGGCAAGTTTTCATTCGTTGCTATATACTCGATGTTTGCAGCACCTTATTGAATAAGTTATTCACTTATTTAAAACTTGTGAAAAAAGAAGAGAAAGAAAAAAAAAAGAAAATTTCCCTTCTAATGTTTGGTTAGAGTATCTCCAGCATTGACCCATTTTAAAACTTAAATTTAAAAATGGGGCAAAAATCACAAAAATATCTCTCCAATCTTTGGCCAAAACCCTTCCCTATTTTGGATTTTACCCATTTTTTTGTCCAAATCTGAGACAACTTTTGCCTTGACCCATTTTTCCAACGGCTAGCTAGAGAGAG
The DNA here is from genome assembly GCA_019656835.1 of Rhododendron ovatum. Lineage (NCBI taxonomy): Eukaryota > Viridiplantae > Streptophyta > Magnoliopsida > Ericales > Ericaceae > Rhododendron > Rhododendron ovatum. Next base: position 1,329,561 of record CM033796.1, read on the forward strand.
AGAGAGAGAGAGAGAGAGAGAGAAACAGGGAGGAGGAGGGAGAGAGAGAACCTCGTCAGCAGTGGCGGCAGGCCGAGGGCCAGCGGTCTGAGAGGTGATGCAGAAAGTGGCAATGACGTTGTGACCTCTAAGCCGTCTTGGGTCCCCTCAGAGTTGTCGTTATCTTCTGGCCTCCGATGATGATGATGAACGAGTTTCAAAGTTGTATTTTGTCGTTGTGTCCGGTTCTGGGTTTTGTGTGAAAGTTTTTTTGTGTTTGATTATTGGGGAGAGAGAGACGGAGATGGAGAGAGAAAAATACCAGGTCTCCTCATTTTGAATTTGATTGTTTTACTTTATTTACCATTATGCCATTGAGAATAAAATGTATATATATTTGGGTAAAATTTGGGTTTGATGGTTGGAGATGTGTCTATTCAAAATGGATTTTTACCCAAAATTTGACTCAAATTTGAGAAAAAATATAGGTAAAGGCTGGAGATGCTCTTAGAGTGATGTGAAATTTTAATGTACTCGCAAGCGCACGAATCGTATCGAAATATAGTAATGCAAAAGCGAGGTCGAACCCACAGGGACTTATGATTCTTCTAGGAAAAATAAATAACTTAAAACCGATTAAACCCTAACCTAGTTGACAAAAGTTGTGATTGATTTTTAAACTAAAAATGAAAAGTAAAAACAATGAACTAAATTATCAAAGACGAGAAAATTGAAATTTCTTTTTAATCAATGGAAAAATACTAAGGTTTCGGAATCCACATCCATTAACTCGTATCATTATATATTCATGATCATTGACTTTACCCAAAATTTCTTCATGATAATCTGAAAGCTAATTCTGTTACCATGGAAAATATCATCGTGAAAATTAATAAAAAGTCTAATGTTTGTTCCTCTCCGCTCGCAAGTATAAAACCGAATCATTAATTGTATCCGCTTTTAACAAATCACAATAAATATCCAGTTTTATAGTTAACAATGAAAATCCAGCGTTCAATGTTGAAGACAATTCCAAATCATGAGAAAAACATGATTGAACTCATATCCAAAATTTATCCCTAACAGTTGATTTGGAGTAAGAACAATTTAATCAAAATCAAACCAAATAATCGGGTAAAATCAAATCTCATGAACATATAAACAATAGTCATTAATAGGGCTTCATCCTCAACCCTAGTTGAAAAGTTTAACCGCTCATGGAATCAAAACACATAAACACGTTGAAATAAAACTCCATTGAATAAAGCTTACAAAGAAACGAATTAACAATTTCTCCAATCTTTTTCTTCTCTGCCGTCGCTCGTGATAGCCAGACGTGGCTTCCTGTGAGCTGCTGCTCGAGATATGCCGTGATTGTGCAGCTGTTGTGTGGTGCTTCTATTCCTCGAAAAAGTGTCCTCTCAAGCCGTCAATCTCTTCTCCCGAAACCCTATTGCCTTCATTTTAAATAGGCTGCTGAGGTAACGTTCATGGAAAGAGAATCTTTTTTTTCTTCAAACTTTCCTAACTCTACTCAATACAATTAGAAAGCAAATATTCTTTTTCCAAGAAAACTTTAATATTGCATAGTGACAGATTATATTGGCCATTGATTTCTTCTTTTCCACGTTGGTTCCTTCACTCACAAATCTGCACCTTTTATTCCACGGCTGAAATAAGTAATGTTATCATCTTTTTCCTGCAAATTGATTAATTCAATACAAATGATCAAAGGAATAATAACTATATCTAATTAGACAAAACAAATTACTAACATTATGCATTATAGGGATCTCTACATGTCAATATTTTATGCTCATCATAGAGCCTTGGAGAAGAGAAAATAATTTTTTTCAGCATTGTGAATAATACATTTTCTTCCCATTTTCTCCGATTTTCTTTTCATCCATTCTCCTCAAGTTTCAAAGATGGCGTTGCAAAATTGCTTTGAGTACATATTCTTGGGTACATATCCCGTGTATATATGGCTCTGGAACTCGTGTATCGAGTCTCACCCAACAAAGATGATCAAAATCGCTTATTTTTGTTCAATATATTTGTAGTCTCCGTAAAAAATCAGTTAAATCGAATATCTATAGAAACGTTTTAAAAAATAAACTTTACGAGGCTTGATCTTCGACCTTAGAGCATGTACACAAGTGTAGATAAATGGGGTATATTAGGTAAAATAAAGAGGAAAGCCCACAAAACTCCTCTACACCAACGTAGGCAAACACAAAGGCAAAATAGATTTGCTTCAATTGCTCGGTAATTCTTCGGAGGTACTGTTCACCGCCATTCTTTATTATCTTATTTCTCTCTCTCTCTCTCTCTCTCTCTCTCTCTTATGGTGTCTTCCAAGCCCTCATCCCGCCACTGCTGTCTCCAGTTCCTGATCTTGGCCCAAACCAAGCAAACCGCCTCCGACGCTGACTACATCGCCAACCGCCTCCTCAAGAACACCGGCAAGGCCACGTGAATTGCCGGCACCACCTTCCTCATCCTCGTTGTCCCCCTTATCATCGAGACGGACTAAGAGCAGCAGTCCTGAGAAATCAATTAACTCATGAGATGGATCGGAGAGAGGGACAGTGGTCCCGTATTTCTCGCTCTTTCTTCCCCCTTTTCTTCTACCTCGATGCCTCTCTCCTTTTTCTAAATACAGTGTGAGCTCGTCAATGGCAGAAGCTTGAGATTACAACCGATGGTAGTGGCGGCGGTTTAGAGGAGAGAGAGAGAGGGGATGGGGTTTTGGATCCGGCGACCTTAACTCTGGACGGAGGTCTGCAATATAGGAGGATATACATATATATATTATATCCTGCAATTGTATTATTTTTCTACTAATATTTAATGGATAGAGAAGAAATTATAAAGAGATTGCTGTAGTGTGAAAGTAAAAAATGGGCTGGTAAAATAGAAAAGTACTAGGTAAAATTGCTATAACATGCTCTTAAAAACCAGAATCCACAAAGATCAGAGAACGGGTCCGCATTCGGACGATTTTGCCACTCTCGACCTTCGCGGTTTTAATTGAAGAGACTGGGGTTCTCTCTCTCTCTCTCTCTCTCTCTAATTGAGATGTCTACGAATGCGGATTTCCAAACTGATTCTTCCTCCATGGGAATTGAGTTGTTTATGACCATCATTCATCATCCACGGGGATGTAAGTTTATGGAACTTATGCAATTCTTGCTTTCGTCTCATTCACGGGGTTTGAGTTCTTTCTCTTTGGATATACTATTTTTTTAGCAACAATGCCAGGGACGCATCTTTTCTTACATCCTCCCTCGTCACTTGTGAGAGAAATGTATGCAAGTGTTTTCTTGTGTTGTTTTCAAGTCTGTTTTCCTGCCTAACCTCGCTCAAATCTTACGCAGATATGGTCAGGTCAGCCCCAAGTCAAGGCTCGCGAGGGAAAGCTAAAAGGAAAAAAGCGTTGGAAATTTTACAGAATTTCGGATGAATGAAATTGGAACTACCGGAGGTTCTTCCAAGGCAATCGTGTATATTCCGGGTTCGTTGTATCTAGACGCACCACAATCAATAGACATATTGATGTGTGGATTTTGTAACTCCCGTAATCCCTCCCCATGATTGGGTATTTACTCCCATAACTTCCCTCCTTAATAACAGAAATCAATTCCAGAATTCACTGTGTAGAATTCATTGTAGTAACAGAAATCAATTCCAGAATTCATTGTGTAGAATTCATTGTAGGAGTTATCAGCAAGGTCTTTTCCTATATATAGGTGCATCTCGTTTTTGTTCAAGCACCAGCAAATTCACAACATCCCAATCATACGCTGATATTCAATTCTTGGTGGTGTATTCACTCCCATAACCTCCCTCCTTGATGGTAGAAATCAATTCCAGAATTCATTGTGGGAGTTATCAGCATGGGTCTTTTGCTATATATAAGTGCATCCTGTTTTTGTTCAAGCACCAGCAAATTCACAACATTCCAATCATTCCAATCATACACTGATATTTGTTCTTGAGAGAGAGGAGGCAGATGGTAATCAGTTCGCCAAGGTGATCGACGGTGGTGTTCCGACGACTTGCGGTTTGGTCGAGCCAATCCTGAGAGGAAGTCGCCGACGCAACCTACAACACTCACTGTAGGCGGCAAATCTTTCTTAAGGTGACTGTGGTATCACATAGAACTCGGTTCCGATTCAGAAAAGTTCTATTTGTTTCTCGTACTTACGATTTGTCTACTGTTATGTATTTTGTAACTTGATTTGTTCATGTAATCATGTTGTTATCAATGAGATCGTTATCTGAAATTTCATTATTGCCGAATTTTTCCCAACAAAAAGTTTCTTTCGAGAACATTTCAAATTACTGAAATTTGTAAAACTGAGGACTGAGAGCGGAGAACTCAGCGCGGGGGATCTTACTAAGAATAATTAGGTGAATAAAATCTTTGGGTGGAAGTTGCGCCTTGTGAGTTTGTATGGCATCTTTCATTGTTGTAGTTATTATATATACTGTATTTTAGAAATTCATTTTCTTTTGACAATAGCTTACGCGCCAAAATCCATACGCAGCACCCTTCCAGCAGCCAGTAATTGACCTAGAAGTAGCACCAACAGCATATAAGCTAGAAGCAGAGTCAAATTCAGGAGCGGATTCAGAGTCCGTTGAAGCACACGTTTAAGAAGTAGCACCACCAATGGCAATTGTTTAAGCACCCACTGAAGCAGTGATTCCACATACTATTATATACTATTGTATTGATGTCTGTTGGCATCACTTGAATTGCCTCTTGTACTGCAATTGCAGTCGCTAGGTGCCCAGCAACACAGTTGTTTAGAAGCAAATTTACAGATTGGGTATAATCTTTCATAGTCAGATGAAAAATAATAGATATTATGAAACATTCCCTTTTCCTAGTCACTTTTCTTAAAGCCCTTTTGTACAAAAAGCATACTCCTTAACTTAATCCAATATTCTTTTTTATTTTGGAAGTTGATTTCTTCTTCTTGTTCTTCTGGGTCCTCAAAAGAAGTCACATTTGGAATTTTAAGTGACATTTTTTTACCTCCACGGTTCTTGGGATAAAATTATATAGTTCTATCCCCTTCGACTAATACAGGACCATAAACCCACCCTCCGCTGGAGGGGCCCGACTTATAGCGGGAGCAAATGCTCCGTTTGGAATTGTCCCAAAAGAGTTAATAGCTCCTGAGTGATTTCGAACTTAAGAGCTTAAGAGGAAGTTTTAAACTTGATAGCTTAGGAGGTAACAAAACCTTAAGTTCCAGGACTTGACCACCTAGCAAAACTTTGGGATTTATTTTAGTATTCATTGATGTTTTAGGATACTGCGGGTATTATGGTTTTGATGCAAGAACAACAATTTCTTTAGAGAATAAGAGGTCTCAATGTCTCATGCTAGCTGTTACTAATCAAGTTTGTTTTGTCTTCTATCTCAGCTTTCTTATTATCTTAATCAAAAGTAATCCACATGGTCTGGTGGCCTACCATACTATTCCGAAATAGTCCTTGTACACCAAACCATACCGTGTGAAGCTACTTCCTTCAGTCAAAATTTTGGTCTAAAAAGTCTTACAATTTTTTAATTTAAACATGAAAATTTTCTGTTCATTATCTCTAACTTTCGGTCCAGTTTAAAGAAGTACTAATCTTATGCTCAAGAATACTTCATGATTCAACAACTACATTACTTTTAGTGGTGGATTAATAAGATTTTGGTATGGAAGGAGTATAATTGTTTATGGAGAGAGAGAGAGAGAGAGAGAGAGAGAGAGAGATGGGGAGTGAGCATGGGATTGGGTACCTTCCTTTGTTTGAGACAAGGAGAGGGAAAGGTAGGATCCTATACAGGGTATTTGCAGCATCAGTGTTTGTGGGTATTGTTCTGATATGGGTGTACAGAGCAAGTCACATACCAAGATCAGGAGAAGATGGGAGATTGGGTTGGATTGGGCTGTTGGGAGCTGAGCTGTGGTTCGGTCTCTACTGGGTGGGCACTCAATCCCTGCGCTGGAACCGGACCTATCGTTACACCTTCAAAGACAGGCTCTCACAAAGGTCTAGTCTCTCCCCCTCCCACTCTCTCTATTCCCATAGAATTTCCATAATATTTGCATAGTATGTGGTTTGAAACCTCCCGGATACTCTTATTGGATTATTGGATCAATCTATGCGGAACTATGCTTCAGCTTTATTTGAGCCACCCGCCAGTAAATGGTGGAATTGGTCACCGAGAATAGTCAAGAGGTGTGTAAGCTAGTTCCTGAGTTACAAAAGAAATGAAATTTCTGTAGTAAATTTTCGAAACAGGTTCCCGTTGCATTGATACTTCCGACACCAATACAATGCGACGCATACCTTTACGAGTCTAGCCAATTTGTAAACATGTTTCATCGAGCTGATTAAGAACTGAACTCAGAGTAGTGATTATTTTTGTTTGGTTTGGGAATGTATGTTCACACTTGATTTGTTTACGTAACACAGAAACTTGGGGGAGAATATCAGATATCTCTTGCTTGTCTATGTTCCTCTTCTTTGACAATTATCTAAAACTTGACATGCAAAAAACAGGTACGGAAATGATTTGCCCAGAATCGACATATTCGTGTGCACTGCCAATCCTGAGATTGAGCCGCCCATTATGGTGGCCAACACGGTTTTATCTGTCATGGCATATGATTACCCACCGGAGAAGATCGCTGTGTACCTTTCCGACGATGGCGGATCAGATCTCACCTTCTATGCTCTCTTGGAGGCTTCTCGCTTTTCTCAACATTGGTTACCTTTTTGCAAGAAATTCAACGTGGAGCCAAGGTCCCCGGCGGCTTATTTTTCCATAGGCTCTTGGGATGCTATTGAGGATAAAGAATTTGCTTCAGTGAAGGTAATAATATGTTAGAACCATTTGATTTATTTTGTCACATTTGGTATTACCTTCTCCAATTGCAGATCTTTAGGCTTGATTTATCACATGCAATATTCCTTGATGTAATTGCAGTCTTTGTAGATACTTGGGCTTGATATTAGGCTTGTAACTGTTTGGGCCAGCTTATATGCATTTCGACTAATCTTGGGTCCCACTCCCACTGTCTACTTGCGGGGAGCCCAATTAAAATTAGAGCAAAGCTCCTTATGCACTCCCCCTAAAGAAGTTGATAACACCTGGGAGGTTTCGAATCTGAGATCTTAGGGGGAGCAAAACCCTAAGCCTCAAGCCTTCACCACTAGGCTAACCCCTTGGGGTTCTTGTTTTCCATTCCCATTCCTTAATACACAGTTATCTTACATAATATACTAATATGGCATCTAATCTACATGTTAGAAAATGGAAAAAGTTGAGCCATACCTACTACTTTGGAAAAGACTAATGAGTTAGGTTGAACACCCTTGAGGCGTTTTTGCGGACCAAAAAAAAGTTGAGGTTGAACTGATAATTTGTTTTCTTTAATAGCATTGCCCGGATTTTTATGGAAGGTTTTACTTATCCACTCGAGGTTTTTTTTTTTTTAATATGGAACAGATTGAGATTTGAGGTATGTTTCCATCCATATATTTGAAGTGATGTAACTGGGGTAGTAGTCAACTGAATAATCTGGTGGGCCTAGATTTTGCTATGTATGGAATGGCATGTATAGTAGATTATTGATTTGGTCAATGATTTTAGCTACTCACAACCAACTACCTTTGACCCACTGGATCCCCTTCAAATGAATTTGAAAATAATGTGCTCTAGCCCTACAATGACCTTGGTATCATAGTATTGGTATTTCCAGAAACATAGCATTGGCTATTGTCAGTATCATCATCATGTCAAAACTGATAAATAGCTATTCCATCTTGAGCAAGAGGACGGTAGATAAATTGATACAAGAAGATAGTCCGAACCACCCAATGAAATAACCCGGCCACCCAACCCAGCAGGTCGGGGGCAGGCTGGCCATAGGTGGGGTTATCCATCTAGTAGTTCTCTAAATATTTTTCCGTCGAGTTTTCTTCTTCCAAAGTCTATTGTTAGCACTTAGCACAGAGTGTATTTCTCGGGAGTTATTCATATCCTACTCTTTGGACGCAGAAATTGTTTGAAGAAATGGAGAACCGAATCACAACTGCTGTCAAACTTGGAAGAATCCCAGGAAACACAGACTTAAACCACAAAGGATTTTCTCAATGGAATTCATCTTCATCCCGACGTGATCATGACACCATTCTTCAAGTAACATTTTCTCTTAACATTGCGTTTGCATTCATATTAATCATTCGATCACCAAAAGCCCAAATTTTAATGAACTGAATTCTAACATTTAGTTTTTGGCTGCTCGATTGTTTTCCAGTTAATAATCGATGGGAGAGACCCAAATGCCAAGGATATTGAAGGATGTGCATTGCCCACTTTAGTATACTTATCCAGGGAGAAGAGACCACAATATCCCCATAACTTCAAAGCCGGAGCTATGAATGCATTGGTAAGAGTTGGATGAATGTCAAGTTGAAGAGCTTGTATGATTCTGAATGGCTTAGATATTACTAGCATTACATACCCATTGAGTAGTTGTTTCTACTATGCAAGTTATCTTGTTGGAAACTCTCTGCTTATGGTCTGCCAAAAGGATGCTGCCTCAAATGCAAACCTTGTACATACTTCTTGGTTTTATTGATGTGTGAAATGCATGCTACTGATTTAAATTTAAGTTGCAGATAAGGGTCTCATCAGAGATCAGCAACGGGCAAGTAATTCTGAATGTGGACTGTGATATGTACTCAAACAACTCATGTTCAATGCGTGATGCGCTTTGCTTCTTCATGGATGAAGAGAAGGGGCATGAGATTGCCTTTGTGCAGTTTCCGCAGAATTTTGAAAACCTTACGAAGAATGAAGTATACAGTGGTTCACTTAGAGTACTAAGCGAGGTGAGTATGGATATCTTTACGTAGAAATTATAAACTCCCTAATGACATTTATTTTGCTTCAGCCAAAAAAATAAATACGTATTCATTTTGCCTGATTGTTTGGAATCATTGGCAAAATGCAGGTTGAATTTCATGGTTTGGACGGTTATGAAGGCCCTTTGTATGTTGGAACTGGTTGCTTCCACAGGAGAGATACTCTATGTGGGAGAGAGTTCAGCAAGGAAAGTAGGATTCAATGGAGGAGCGAGAATGATAAACATACAAAAGAAAGTGCAGATGAACTTGAAACACGAGTAAAGGGTCTTGCAAGCTGTGCATATGAAGATAACACTCAGTGGGGCAAGGAGGTCTCTCTCTCTCTCTCTCTCTCTCTCTCTCTCTCTCTATGAAATTCTAACCATACGATCTCTCATTTTAAGCTTTGATGAGATAATCAACATATAACGGTGCTGAACTATTAAGACAAAAGAGTGAATGTTTGTTTTCCACAAGTACTTATCCTGCTGGACCTGTTCCACTTAACAAGAGGGAAGGGGAGAAGTTAACTAGAGCACCTGTTGGCTTTTTTAACCAAATGGAGAAAGGCCAAACCAAACCAATCCGAGCCTTGTATCCCAATCTATTGGGGTGGGCCAAATGAATCCTATTTTTCTATTGAACTCTGTCGAGGGCAAATGGAGAAAGGCCAAAGTATCATATGTGGTGAATTGAGATGATTGGTTGGTTATTCTGCTAAACATAACAACATAATATTGAGAAACGAGAATCACTCATTCAAAGTCCCAATAAAATGGTTCAGGAGATTATCCCTACTTAGTCTTACCAACACAAATACAAACAGTAGCCCTAATAGAAGGTATGAGTAATTGCTATGAAACTTAATCTCGGAATGGATGATACATTCAGGACTTGAAAGAAGGTTGAGTTCCACTTTGATAGAATGATTCAGTTGAAATTTGTATTTACAGTTCTTATGTTCTTGATTTGTCAAAGTTTTATTCTTATTTTTTTTAGGAAGAAACTTTAGCCTTTAATCCCAAATTATTTCACTGTTGAACTTAGAAAAAAATGCCTTTTTGGGTGGGAATAAAGGGTTCCATCACCGGGTGAAAATCCATCCTCATAATTTCAGCCCCACCCCACCCAGTAGAAAATCATTGTTCCACTCTGCATGCATTGCAATTTATGGGGTTTGCTTGCAGATGGGCTTGAGATATGGTTGTCCCGTTGAGGACGTGATGACGGGGTTAACAATTCAATGCCTGGGATGGAAATCAGTGTATTACAATCCAGCAAGAAAGGGCTTCTTAGGGGTTGCTGCAACATCACTGGATCAGACGCTTTTGCAGCATAAGAGATGGTCGGAAGGCGATCTACAAGTTCTACTATCTAGGTACAGTCCTGCATGGTATGGACTCGGAAGGATTAGTCCTGGCCTTCTACTGGGATACTGTAGCTACTGTCTTTGGGCTCCAAACTCCTTGGCAACGGTATTCTACTCCACGGCCCCTTCTCTTTACCTCCTCAGAGGTATCTCCTTATTTCCGCAGGTATGTTCTCTCTTCTCTCTTTTGCAAGATTGTAACCTTTACTCTTCTAGACTATCAAGTGTTACATCAGAATGTCAAGAATTCATTTGCTTTTCATTGCTTACAATTGCCTAGTACCATTATAGCGTGGGGGTTTTGTATGACTCTTTTGAGTGGCAATAAGGTTTCATTGGTAAATTAGAGACCTGCAGCACCAGAAAAATATGATTTTAAAAGAGCACATATGCCAATGGGGAAAGAGCTAAAGTTGCTATCCCGGTCATTGTAAACTTTGGGCCTTGATTCGGAGGTGAACATCATAGACTATTTCATATTTCTTCAACCCTTATTTCTATTCGTGTTTTGCTTCGCTGTTTATAAACTTCAGTAGATCACATAGAGAATTTACTTTCCTTTTTGTTAATCTGCTGTTAAGAATTGAGTTACCTTAAACCATAGCAATTGCTTTGATAAGAGTTGATCGACTGATCACAAGTCACAATGCCCCTTTATCATCGCCGTCTTGAAACTTTTTGAGCCTTTCTTCAAGTGAGATTAGCGGTGAATATGTCACGCTAGAGACCGAGTGATTTTTATTCTCTTGTTAGTGAATATTTAAAATACCAGTTCATAAAGTCACTTGTTTCTGTGGATTTTGATGTCCTTTGAGTGGGAACTATTGGAATGACATTACAATAGATATTAGTTAGTATTGTAAACTGTCACCTTTACTTGAAAAGGCTTTGCAAAATATTTCATTTTCCTTCGAACGTGGAAGCTTTTGCTCATATATATAAACAGAAACAGACATGGTCATTGATGATCAAGTTACCCATTTACATGAAAACAAGTAAAAAGTGGAACCAATTGGAAAAAAATATTGGCGTATGTACATAGGTTCCAGTGGTGTTTTTCTCAAATAGTTCCAACAAGCTATAACTTTGTTGTACAAATTCAGGTCTCAAGCCCGTGGTTTCTTCCATTTGCGTACGTAATAATCGCAAAGTACACTTACAGCCTAGCTGAGTTTCTGTGGTCTGGTGGCACAGTCTTGGGATGGTGGAACGATCAACGGATTTGGCTCTACAAGAGAACAACCTCCTACCTCTTTGCCTTCGTGGATACCATGTTGGGGTTAGTTGGATTTTCGGAAACATCTTTCATAGTCTCGAACAAAGTGTCTGATCCAGACGTGTCCCAGAGGTACGAGCAAGAGATGATGGAATTCGGGACCTCTTTTCCCATGTTTACCATCTTGGCAACACTTGCAATGCTGAACCTGATTTCCTTTGTATGCGCGGCGAAGAGGGTGGTTGCGGACGTGGGAGTGATCAGAGGCTTTGATACTATGGCTTTGCAGTTTCTTCTGTGTGGTGTTTTGGTTTTGATCAATGTGCCTTTGTACTGGGCTCTTTTCTTCAGGAAGGACAAGGGAAAGATGCCAAGTTCTATCACAGCTAAATCAGTCTTGTTAGCTGTGTTTATTTGTACTTGTTCTATGTTCATGTATTAGATTGGATTGGAGCCCATTTTCCTTGACACTTAGTTTATTTGCGGTTTTTTTTTTTTTTCCGAGTTAATGTGATTAAATTGTCTTCCAGACTTTCCGGTCTGTATCATGACATACACTATATGTGCGCATGTTTTTTACATTGTTGTATACAGAGCCGGCCCCGAGGTAAGCCCGGCAAGATCTCAAGCTTGGGCAACTCCCCACCATGGGACAACGGAAATAAAATGTAGACCCAATGTAATCTTGATTTAATTTGTTTTTACTTGTACGTCTCTTTATTTTCTACTGACTTAATAGTAAGTGGGCAACCAAGTTTGGAATCGGGCTTGGACAACCCAAACATCGAGACCGGCACTGGTTGTATATAATCGGGTAATGGTTATGATCATAAAGTAATTTTTAGTAGATTACTGTTTTGCCCATGCTAGTTATTTCATGCCAATTGCAAAAACCATTCTTGGGGGGCAATATTGAGAATCACTTTTGTGATACATTTTCCAATAGCGTTCCGCAAAGATATGTATAATCGCTTTCTGTACTAGAATAGATTTTAAATGAGTTTCATGACCATTTTGTAATTTTGTACTGGAATATAAAATTACCATGTCTTTTGTTTTTATGTACTGGCCCGTAGTATTTAATTCCAGTTGCTTCCACGAATAAACCAAAATTATCGTGTCTTATTTTTTCAAAACCATAGCCAGATCACTAAACCAAAAAATCAAACCAAATAAGACAGTTCGGTTTTAATCGGATCCGTTTTCTTTTGGATTTCTTGAGCACTTCTACTTGGATGATGCTGTGAGGGTGGTACACAGTACTGTGTTGTGCATCATCTGAGTCGTATATTTGACAATTCAACGGTCCAAATCTCATCTCTACTGAGTAGCATTTGAGTCGTTCATTGTTGAAATGAGATTTAGACTATTGGATCGTTGAACGGCTCGGATAATTAACAATGCACCACCCGCATAACATCATCCCCGGCTGGAGCAATCCATTTCCAACATCACGCCTTCATGACGTGTTCTTTGAATAACCCCAGGAGCCCTACTACACATACAGCAGTCTGTGCACAGATTTCATGGTAGAGCCCACCACGGGTCCTACACAAAATAATCCAAGTCGTTCATTAAATGTAAAACAAGTTTTTGAAAGTTCCCGTAAAAAATTAGCTCAATTCGATACCTATAGATGCTCGATCCAATCATCTAGCTTTTCATTATTCTTAAATCTGAATGAAAAGTTTGACAATTGAATCGAGCATTTATAGATATCGGATTGAGTTGATTTTTTGCGGAAACCCTTAAAAAAATATTTTACATTTAATGAACGGTTTGGATCATTTGTGTGGCACCCGTGGTGGGTCCCACATTAAAATCTGTGCAAAATTTGTGCACAGATCTGTATGTGTAGACTTTCTGTAACCCAAGCCACCTGCATGATTGCCACCTGTCGAGGCCCACTGAGCCTCGCTGTCAACACTACCCCATGCATTACCACGTCACCATGGAAATGACACGTGTACCTTCCTCACAATGCCTATGGTTTTTTTAAAGTCCTACCACAGCACCCATTTACACACTCATCCCTGTTGTACGTGTGGATGTGTGAATGAGTGCGTAAATGAATGTGATTTTAGAACTATTTATTTATTTTTTAATCAAAATCACGTCAGCTAGCCCAAATTCAATCACCAAACCGGCAAACCCCACTCCAAGTCGGTGATCGATTTCCAAAACGCCACAACAATATTTCAAGCATGGCCGCCACTGTCGCCGTGATCATTAAGAAAGTGGTCGAACACCACCATGTGAAGTGCGTAGAAGAGGAGGAAATCGAGAGGGAGATCGACGTGAACGCCCTTTTGCAGTCCCACAGCCACCTCTGCCGTGGTATTTCGCTTCTCGACTGTCCGGAGAGGCAGGAACCCACCGTGGACTCCGCCCACTTCGACGATGGGTCGGCTGACGTGGCCCAAAATTGTCCTGCCGTAACCCAACAAGCTGATCACTTTAAATGCATTATTTAGGGAGGAATTCAAGTAAGCTGCATGTGCATGGGGGAGCGTCAAGAAATCGAGAGCTAAAATTTAACACAAACACTTACACTTTCAGTGTGTATAGAGCCGGTCTCGATCTACTTGATTGTGAAACGTGTGTAATTGTTCATGTAAAGTGTACTGTGTGGTTGTAAGAAAGTGTTTGGCGGGAAATATGAACTTACCAATTGCACTAGCTCGTACCTTGGCAGTTCGCACAAGCTCGTCCTTGTATGGTGGATTCAGAAAGTCTAATTGCACAGTAAATCTGTGCACAGATTGTGCACAGATTTTTATGTGGGGTCCACTAAGGGTCCCACACAAGTGATCCGAGCCGTTTATTACGTTTAAAACATTTTTTCAAGGGTCTCCGCGTAAAATCAACTCAATCCGATACCTATAAGTACTTGATCTAATTGTCTAACTTTTCATTCTCTAAAAACTTGAATGAAAAGTTAGATGATTAAATCAAGCATTTATAAATATCGGATTGAGCTAATTTTTCACGGAGGCCCTTAAAAAAATGTTTTAAACATAATGAATGGCTCGGATCACTTGTGTGGAATCCGTAGTGGGCCCCACATAAAAATCTGTGCACAGATCTGCTGTGCAAGTAGACTGGTTCGGTGGATTTGTTCGGATTATTCTCTCGTATATACTGTATATAGTATTGAATGATGCAATCTGGATTTTTCTCTCTCCACTTCCCGTTTTGAAACAATTTGTATTCCTCCCCGCCCCCCGCTCTTTGTTGAAATTCTGTATGAGTAAAAAAAAATCGAATCGGATTTGGATTTCGGGATTATATCTCTCATATTCCGGATTCAGATTGCGGAGATAGGATATATCAATTTCGGATTCGGATATGATGATTTGGGTTAATTCGGATCCAATCAGCGTCCATGCATGGCCTACAGGTTTCAATGATACTGTGGCTATGATTTTGTGTTGGGTTTTGCCCATGTGAATAATGGATTTGAATAAAGAAAAGAAAATCAGTGGTGGAAAAATAGAGATGTTGGGGGTGAGTGAAAAATTTAGTGTGCGCCGAGTGTTAAAGGAGTTCAAAATAGGTTTTTTCATCTCACATTGTAATCGTCTATTTTTTATATAGTAAAATATCTCTCTCATTCATGGATGTACCCGAGTTTAGAAAAACACGTATTTTCTTGTTTGTGGTTCTCTTGTGCGCGAGATTATTTTTCTTTGTTACGCGCTTCCGTTACGGGCGGGATTCGGGTATAATCCCAACAATTGGTATCAAAGCGAGAATTTTTCCTATCATTAGGTGGTGTGTTATATTTTCGTAGCGTAGTATTTTTTTTTAATTTTTAATTAGGCTAGTTGGTTGGACTATATCTTTAGGCTCAGTTTTGATGATAGGAATTTTGAGGAAGAATAAGAATGTGACACCATACTTTTATGATTATGACGTTTGGAAAGAACAAGAAAAGGAATGTACTTCTACACTCTCAAGATTTCCATGTTTGGGAGAGACAATAAGATTGTGATTCGTGACGACACATCCGACCAGAAATCACACTACCAGATTGAGCGAGAATTTGATTCCTCCTTTACCCCATGGGAATCTTCCCTGTTCGGCTAAATAAGTCAACTGGCTTATTTTTTTGTTCTTATTTAATTTTTTTTCATATTTGTTAGTTTTTGGTCAATTTTTGGGATTATTGCATCGTCATGACGAGAGGAATCTAAAAAGTAAAAAATTATGATCGAAATCCAATTTTTTTTGAATAAAGACGAAAAAAATGGCTTATTGGCTTATTTTTGTCTTTATTCAAAAAAATTACGTTTCGATCGTAATTTTTTACTTTTTAGATTGCTTTTGTCGTGACGATGCAATAATCTTTAAAAAATTGACAAAAAACAAACAAATACGAAAAAAATTGAATTTTGAATAAAGACGAAAAAAATGACTTATTGGCTTATTTTTGTCTTTATTCAAAAAAATTACGTTTCGTTCGTAATTTTTTACTTTTTAGATTGCTTTTGTCGTGACGATACAATAATCTTCAAAAAATTGACGAAAAACAAACAAATACGAAAAAAATTGAATAAGGACAAAAAAAAGAAGCTAGTTGGCTTATTTAGCCGAACGGAGAAATAAATTCCTGGCTCAATCAATAAAAATAAGGACATATTATCGTTGATAAATTTCCAAAATAATTGATTCCTATATAAGATTACTGAATTAATCCGAACACTGTAATGAAATTACTTTAGACATTGTATTCTTAGGAATTTCATTCATAGTATTCACATTCCTATTCCTACAGAAGATTCTGGCTAGTCATCTAAACTGAGCTTTATTTAGAGCAAATGTTACATTCCCTCTTATTGGTTGAAAGAGTGTAGGTCTCACCGCTGCAATATATTATATTTTTTGTGAGCATGACATCATTTTGTGGTAAGATTCACATTATTTCAGCCAATAAAAAGAAGGGTAATGTTTTCCCTCTTGAGTGGAAAGTGAACAAAATTAAATTCGATTCCGCTTGGGTATATTGTCCTCTAGAATTTGGCAAGTATTATCTAGGATTGTAATAGGATTTGAATCACTAGTGATGGATAAGTTCATCTCATTTGAAGGGCACGAGGCCTCTACTATAATAATTTTGTCATCCTTGTTTATTTATTTATTTGCCTCGTCACATGTCTCAACAGGAGCTGAACTCGTCAATGTCTGAACCTTTCAATGCGTCTCTCTATAATTAAAGCTTTTTGATGATTCAAATATACGAATGGCCGAATGGGGTCTATTAAAGAGTAATTTCCAGGACCAGTGGACCACCTCTTCATGTCATCCATGACTTAATTAACAACAAATCCCACATATATAATAATCTATAGTCATCTACTTTCACATCCATATAAGCTCAAGGATTGTAATATATTGTCGTGTGCATCCATTATACTTCTTTAGAGAGAGAGAAATTAAGAGAGAGAGAGAGAGAGAGAGAGAGAGAGAGAGAGAGATAAAGATGGGGAGTACTGAGCATAGAAAGGGGGAACTCCCTCTGTTCGAGACAAGGAGAGCAGAAGGCTGCAGGATCCTGTACAGGACATTTGCAGCGTCAGTGTTTGTGGGTATAGTTGCGGTATGGGCGTACAGAGCAAGTCACATGCCAGGGCCAGGAGAAGATGGGAGACTCGGTTGGATTGGGCTGTTGTTGGCTGAGCTGTGGTTCGGTCTCTACTGGCTCCTCACCCAAGCCCTGCGATGGAACCGTCTCCATCGCTCCACCTTCAAAGACAGGCTCTCACAAAGGTACTACTCCATATATATCTCTCTCCCAATCTCCCGGCCACTTCTTTTACTGTATGTTTTCTAGCTAGCTGCCCAGGGATCCCATATATATACTATGTTCTTCAATACCTGTCTCTCTGTCTTTGTCAGACTTTATCCCGTATCGTTCATCTAATCCATCCAAACTTGATTAATATTACATGGTATCAGAGTTGGGACTACTTGCGTGACCTCAGTTCACGTGGTCAAGTTTCCGTCCCAAGTCAAAATTTTCAGTCTCCTCAAATCGTACATTCACGTGCATAATTAATGCATAAGTAATATAGTAGTAGTACCTACTACCTAGAGACCAACATTTGGATGGTTGGAAACATCGTACTCCCTCCATCTCATTTGTTTGCTCATATTTGTAAAACAGGTACGAAAATGAATTGCCCAAAGTGGATGTATTCGTGTGCACTGCCAATCATGAGATAGAGCCGCCGATGATGGTGATCAACACCGTCTTATCGGTCATGGCTTACGATTACCCGCCGGAGAAGCTCGCCGTGTACCTCTCCGACGACGGCGGGTCAATTTTTACTTTCTATGCCTTGTTGGAGGCTTCTCGCTTTTCTCAACATTGGATACCTTTTTGCAAGAAATTCAACGTGGAGCCCAGGTCACCGGCGGCTTATTTCTCCTCTGATTCTTATGATGCTATTGAGGATAAAGAATTGGGCTCAGTCAAGGTAATACTAGAAATAATATGGCATCTTTATCTACATGTAAGAAAATGAGAGAAAAAAATAATTTACGTGCTAAAAAATGAAATAGATGACCCAACATTACTGCTTTACGCGTGGGTTAACTTTTTCATTTTCTAGCACGTAATTTCTTTTCAATATCATTTTCTTTCTAACACGTGGAAGCAGTAGGCTTACGTGGATCAACTTTTTTATTTTCTAACACGTAGATATCAGATCAAATAATTTGATGACAAATTCTGATCAGAATTTCCGTACGAATGTGCTTTGATTAGATATTATTCAGTGCTAGATTGACTTGTTTTTTGATCTAACTATTGTAATCAACGAACTCTCCAGTGTGAACGAATCCAATCATCAAAATGGACGGGAATTATATGGTATAGAAATTGACCGGACTACATGGGGTGCCGATTGGGGAAGCCCTTGTCATTCTATTAAATTAGGTGGACCTACATTTAATTATGTTTGAGACTTTTTTTGATCAAACCACAAACATAACATAATTATGTTTGAGACTTGAGAGGGTTTGTACAGTCGATTATTGATTTGGTCAAGAATTTCAGCCACTAACCAATCAACTTTACATTTAATTGGAAAATACTAATGTGCTTCGTGCCCAACAAAGACCACAAGGTTATGTGGAGTCCGGCATTTAGCGGCGGCCTCCACATAATCACGCGATCTTTACACTTTAGGAAGGAGTATGAAATACGTTCTCATGAACAAGATGTGCTAATGTCAGTGGTGCACTCTAAATTTTGCCTTCCAATGTTTACTTTTGAGCTTACTTGTAAGAAAGTAGGGTGCGAAAATCAATTAAAAAAAAAACTCTCTTTGATGCAGAAATTATATGAAGAAATGGAGAACCGAATCACAACTGCAGTAGAACTCGGAAGAATCCCGGAAAACATAAGCTCACAACACAAAGGATTTTCCCAGTGGAATTCAACTTCGACCCGACGAGACCACGACACCATACTTCAAGTAACCTTTTTCACTCAATTTTTCTTCACATTCATATTGATCAGGATCAATCACCAAGAACCCAAGTTTTGATCGAATACGTACAATTGCTATTTACGTTTAGTTATTCGTTTATCGATTGTCTTCGATCCAGATACTAATTGACGGGAGAGATCCAGAGGCCAAGGATATCGAAGGATGTGCATTGCCAACTTTAGTATACTTAGCCCGGGAGAAGAGACCGCAACATCACCATAACTTCAAAGCCGGATCTATGAATGCATTGGTAAGATTTGGAATCAATGTCAGAGTTTATAGAGCATGTATGATTCTGAATGGCCTAGATTTTATTAGCATTCCATACCCGTTTAGTACCCCTTTCTACTTCGAAAACGATCTAGCTGGAAACTCGCTGATCACACTTTCAGATCCAATACGATTGCTATCTCGAACTTATTTCGTGGGTTTACTGAGGTCGAAAACTTATCACACTCGTTTAAATTGAACGTGCAGATAAGGGTCTCATCAGAGATTAGCAACGGGCAAGTAATTCTAAACGTGGACTGCGATATGTACTCGAACAACTCAGGTTCAGTGCGTGATGCGCTTTGCTTCTTCATGGATGAAGACAATGGCCACGAGATCGCCTACGTCCAGTTTCCGCAGAACTTTGAAAACGTTACGAAGAACGACGTATATGGCAGTTCATTTGTAGTGATAAACGAGGCAAGTAATGACCTTAATCCGATATATTCATATGGAATCACAAAAGCATCCCATGATGAAGTGTTGGTTTTGCCTGTTTGTTTGGAATCATTGGCAAATATTGCAGGTTGAATTCCAAGGTTTGGATGGTTATGGAGGCCCTCTGTACATTGGAACTGGCTGCTTTCACAGAAGAGATACCCTGTGTGGCAGAGAGTTCAGCAAGGGAAATAGGATTCAATGGAAGAAAGAGAATGTCAAAGATATTACAGAAAGTGCAGATGAATTGGAAGCAAGAGTAACGAGTCTTGCTAGCTGTGCCTATGAACATAACACTCAATGGGGCAAGACGGTCTCTCTCTCTCTCTCTCTCTCTCTCTCTATCTATTTTTTTTGATGACTCAGGTATTGTGAATATAGTGTTGTTTTATTCACCATTGTCAAAGTTGAGTTCTTCTATTTTTCAGGAAGAAACTTGAATACGAAATTCTGGTTCCACCCCTGCACATGTTGAATTTACTGAAAGTTTGTTTGCAGATTGGCTTGAGATACGGTTGTCCGGTCGAAGACGTGATAACGGGGTTATCAATCCTATTCGCGGGATGGAAATCGGTATACTACAACCCAACAAGAAAGGCCTTCTTAGGCGTTGCTCCAACGTCGCTCGATCAGATGCTTCTGCAGCACAAGAGATGGTCCGAAGGTGATTTCCAAATCTTCCTGTCCAGGTTCAGTCCTGCGTGGTATGGTCTCGGAAGGATCAGCCCCGGCCTTCAAATGGCATACTGCACCTACTTTCTTTGGGCTCCAAACTGCCTGGCAACAATGCTTTACTCCGTCGTCCCTTCCCTTTACCTCCTCAGAGCTATCTCCTTGTTTCCTCAGGCATGTTCTTTCTTATTTCTCCGTTAGCATTCCTTCGCCTTTCTATCCGCGTTTCCCTCCAATGATTCCCACAAGCTAATATTTTTGTTGTTGTGCGAGCGAATTCAGGTCTCAAGCCCGTGGTTTCTGCCATTTGCTTACGTGATAACAGCGAAGTACGGTTACAGCCAAGCCGAGTTTCTATGGTCCGGCGGTACAGTCTTGGGTTGGTGGAACGAGCAACGGGTTTGGCTCTACAAGAGAACAACCTCCTACCTCTTCGCCTTCGTCGATACCATCTTGGGATTACTTGGGTTTTCGGAGACATCTTTCGTAGTCACGAACAAAGTGTCTAGTCCGGACGTGTCCCTGAGATACGAGAAAGAGTTGATGGAATTCGGGACCTCTTTTCCCATGTTCACCGTCCTGGCAACGCTCGCGATGATCAATCTGGTTTCCCTCGTTTGGGTGGCAAAGAGGGCGGTTACGGACGCTGGAGTCCGATTGTTTGAAACTGTGGCTTTGCAGATGGTTCTGTGTGGTGTTTTGGTTGCGATCAATGTGCCTTTGTACTCGGCTCTTTTCTTCAGGCAGGATAATGGGAAGATCCCAAGCTCTATCGCAGCTAAATCAGTCTTGTTAGCTGTGTTTGCTTGTACTTGCTCTATGTTTTTGTAGTATTAGATTGACAAATAGTATCTTGGATGTTGTAATCTTCATGGAGTTCAACCCAATAAAAAATGTCAAGCATAGTGCCTTTTGGCAAATTCTGTGCAATGCAATGGCGGAAGCATCGTGACCTAGCCCAGGTGGAGTAAGGTGGAGGTAAAAAAAAAAAAAAAAAATTATATGTAGAATATTAACTTAATAAATTTTAGCCCAACTCATTTTCTTTTTGTAGTTCAATCCATCCTATTTGATCATCTCATCGAAAGAGAATTTTTGGAAGATTTCAATTTAGATTTGATAAAAAATGATTTCTACTCTCTTAAACAACGTAGAACACAACTTCAGTAGGATGTAACTTCAATAATGTACTTTTTTTATTTTTGAAAAATTACGTAGTTTTGTACAAATTTTTTTAACAATAATTACAAAACAATTTTTATTAAATTTTGGGTTAGTCCAGGACAGATTAAATTCCCGATTCTGCCATTGGTGCAATGTTTGGTTTTTTTTCTTTTTTTTGGATTCGTTTACGCGCACCATGAGATGTTTGGGTCTTTGGTTTTTCGGCGGAGAAGGAAAAATGAATGAGGTGAAAGGAATGACTACCGAATGAGAAGAAAAATGGAAAAAATTTGCACATTATACTAAAATTTCTAAGTCCAAGTAATTGTTATGAAATCATTTTATTTGGAGTTTTGTCCCAATTTTTAATGGACTCTCTATTAGTGGACAAATGGATCCTTTAAAAATTATTTGATGTTTGAGTAAGTTGATCCGAACATTCATAAGTTGTAAGAGAGGAGATCTGGAGAAATAATGTGCATACGTAGGGGGTTTTCTTCTTTAGTTGTATAATTTTTGCATACGTAAGGGGTTTTCTTCTTTAGTTGTATAATTTTTTTCCCTTGTGTGTTTTTAGCGCAGTTTGTACGAGGCCCACCTCTCGTGTAAGTGTTTGTGTTTGCCTTATTGTTTTACAAATTCAATAACCACAAATACATGCATACACGCATGCGTGTATACGTGTATTTGTGTTTGTATTTTCTTATTGAAGTTAAAGGCTCCGTTTGAAACTTAAGAAAAGAAAAAGAATAAAAAATGAAATGAAAAATTTACTATTCACTATATTTGAAAATTTTATTTTTTTCGTTCTTTCTCTTCCAATCAAATAATAGAAGGAATTGTTTTTAGTTTTTCTTTCTTTTCCTCAAATTCCAAACAGAACTTAATTTCATTTTTACTACTCTACCTCATATGATACGTGCTTATCACTCTCAGAAAAAGTGGGCAGCCAATCAGGACGCTACACGTACACCTTTCTAGGTATCTCCGAATCAAACAGTTCGGGTTTGCTGGAGGAGGAGTATAACCTAACCTAACCAAAGAGGCAAAGACGACACTTTCCTGTTCCAGTCTTCCTTGTTAAATCCCCCAGACACAGAAGACTTTCAAAAACCTCTGTCAACATAATCTAATCTATTTTCTATATATCTATACCCCTATTTGTATACGCATCAAAATCTGCGAAGAAAGCTTAGTTTCAATTCTATAAGCTTCTCTCAAATCAGCAACGGTAAGTTCTCTCTCTCTCTCTCTCTCTCTCTCTCTCTCTCTCTCTCTCTCAAGAATTGGTAGTACAGATGCCTATTTTTGAATTTCAGATTCCAGAACAAGATTCCAATCTCGAAAAAGACATATCTTTACCGCATCTTTCGTTTGATTTCGACAAGAAAACATGTCTATTAGCCCAAAGTTCAAATCTTTAGTTCTTTACGGAATTTTTTATCTGGAAACAAACATGGGTTTTTTTTTTTAAATTTATTTTTCTGTAAAAGTAAAGTTCTTTTTGAACTGTGGTAAAATAATTGATAGAAATTGAACTCAATTGCAGATGAAAACTCGGTTTCTTGAGTTCGCCCTGATTGTGACGCTGACAAGTTTGTTTTGGAGCCTGCAATCTGTGGTTGGGATAAGATTTGTGATAGACAGGGAGGAATGCTTCTCCCACAAGGTCGAATACGAGGGGGACACCATTCATTTCTCGTTCGTCGTTATTAAGTCCGAGGGATCATGGCATTATGCTCCAGATGGGGTTGATCTTGTGGTAAGGTTTCTACTTTTATGCAGCTTTATGTTGTGTTTATTTCTTTTTTGATTGAATGTAGTATCGTAAGCTTGTTGCGGGGATTATGGTTGCTTAGTTATCAGCCATTGGTACTTTGTTTTACGAGAAATTAACCTTCAGAACCCAATAGAGTTTTCACTAGCTGTAATTTTGTATATGCATTTTCCATGGAAGAGGTTGATTGGTGAAGTTTTCTATAGTTTTTGGTCCCTAAATGTTGAATTCCTGTCTGGCTAGAAATATGAATCTCATGTACAATGTACCTATGCCTCTGTTGTCCCCGGAGTTTGTTTATTAAATGCAGTCATTATTCTTGTATGAATAGAAGATATCCTTACATAAGGGTAGAAGTCTAGTGTGAACTGAGAATCCAATTCTTGAAAACCTAAGTGAAGAATCCTTAACCAAGGGTGAATTGAGGCCTAAGATTAGGCCAAAAGGCATTTTTGGGGGCAACAAACGCTTAGTCTTCTATTGCCATTTGCCTTGTCCAAGGAGGCTGGTCATGCTGACCGATGGTTATCGTTTCAACATAAATCATGGAGTTTTCTTAGAACCCTTCAATTACAGCCAAGGTTTTCATCAGATAAGTACATCACATTGGCATCTTGTGACTTCATGTACTAATGCTTTGTACCAATGGAGGACTACGAACCTATGGGAGCACAACTTTCTAAGCTCAAAATTGTGCTCTCAAAACTTTGATATTTTTACTGGTGATAATTTATCATAATTTGGATATTGTTTTATGCAGAAAGACACAGTAACTGTGAATATGGAGGTAATTGACCAATTTTGTGATTGTGACATGGGCACTGTACCAGGTAGATGGTTCTGGAAAGGTTAGATGGCAAATTGGTGGTTAGGCTGGAGACAAGGATCCTGTTCAGAATTAACCCCCCCCCCCCCCCCCCCCCCCAAAAAAAAAAAAGGAAAAAGAAAAAGGAAAAAGAAAAAGAAAAAAAAAGGATCCAGTTCAGCCTTCATTGAGGTTGCCAAGGTCCCAGTTGTGGTTTAGTTATTTTAGCCGTCATAAGCATAGTGGCATATAGCTAGAAGTGTGTCCTTTCTCTTGTAATTCATATATTTCACTGCCACCCTAGTGTGCAACCAGCTGAGAGCCTGCAAGAGGTTATTTAGACATAAAAGACCGCAGAGGGACCTAGGAAGATCAATTATCAAATTCCATGTAGTTGTGGCATTGGCTATGGGTTACACCTTATTGCAGAGATGATTAGCACAAAGCTGCAAACTGTATTTATTTCTATTCTTTTTTTTCTCGTGAATGTTTGATTTGGAAAATTCTCCCCCCCCTTTTTTTTTCATGTAATGATTATTGCTTGCATGGACATTGGACAAATTATGAAGCGAATGAAGACAGAGGGATTGTAAGGGTGGGTTGGATTTTATAAAATTACGTGTTAAGGTGCTCGGTTTGGTTGCAGCCGACCCCAATTGATTGGGACATAAGGCTCGGTTTGGTTTGGTTTACGTGTTAAGGTGCTTAAATTTGACCCATTTATGGGGACATAAGGCTCGGTTTGGTTTGGTTTACGTGTTAAGGTGCTTAAATTTGACCCATTTATTGGGACATAAGGCTCGGTTTGGTTTGGTTTACGTGTTAAGGTGCTTAAATTTGACCCATTTGAGTCCTTAGCTATATTGGGAGCTTGGAACCCTGAGGGTGTCCTGCCCTTTTCATCATATAATAGCAATTGTCGGGGAAGCGACTAGAACACCCCGAGTTTGAGAGCCAGAAGCTGGGAGATGGAATTGAGATCAAGGGATAACGCGTTTTACCTGCCATGGCTTGGGATGTGTGTGTGAGGGAGTTTGAGTGTGTTCTTCATCATTGTCAAAGTATTCTACTAGATGGTTCCCATGAGGACAAAGCATGCTCTGTATCCTTTCTTGCTATCATCTTAGTAGGAAAAAGGGAAAGTTTGCTTGATTGAGTGTCTCCATTTTGTATTTGCTCAACGATTTATGATGGCAATGTATGCTTTTGTGCTTGAATTGTTTCTGTTATTGGGAAAAAACCTGACCAATCTTTTGTTCAAAAAACATGATGGATAACAGGTGAAGGGACCTTCTGGTGATCAGATTCATGATTTCCGTGACAAGACGAGTGAGAAGTCTGAGTTCATGGCTCGTCAGAAAGGAGTACACCATTTCTGCTTCACTAACAAGTCCCCTTATCACGAAACCATTGATTTTGATGTACACGAAGCTCACTTCTCATACTATGATCAGCATGCGAAAGATGGTGAGCCATGTTTCCATGCTTTAGGTTGCTCTTTTTTGTTTTTGGGAGAGCATTGTAAATATGGTAATTATCCTGACTGTCATGCATCTCTGCAGAACATATCAACCCTTTGTTAGAACAGATATCCAAGTTAGAGGAGGCTCTCTACAACATCCAGTTTGAACAGCATTGGCTGGAAGCTCAGACGGAAAGCCAGGCGATAGGTATCTCTTTTCTAAGAACACTACATACCTTTCCTTGTAGTTTGGCTTGAGACTAGTTTCTAGTTCCATAATTGATGCAATTTTGAATTGGACTTGGCATTTTTTCGTTGCCAGTTTTGTTGTGGGAAAATTTTTGTACTCCAGTTTTTTGATAAAGTTTTCTTGGTAGAGCTTTTTCGGATGAGCTTCCAAAGGGTAGCATGGCATATTCAAGGGATATTTTCTATATATCTTGAACCATTTTTCTAGGTTGCTATTAGATATCATATGTTTGCTTGAAACTTTGCGGTCACATTTAAATACCCTTTAGCTATGAAGTCCCTCAGAAACAGAGAATGCAATCAATGCATAATACCTTGATACATGTGGTATTAATCTCATTGCTACTACACACCTGGGTTACGTATGCTATGGATTTACACTCACTATTAG
The DNA here is from genome assembly GCA_019656835.1 of Rhododendron ovatum. Lineage (NCBI taxonomy): Eukaryota > Viridiplantae > Streptophyta > Magnoliopsida > Ericales > Ericaceae > Rhododendron > Rhododendron ovatum. The sequence goes on from CM033796.1 coordinate 1,355,774, forward strand.
TCCAGTTAAACAAACAGACCCTTAAAGTAGATTGATCAGTTTTGGGCTAGACTGTTTGAAGACACGTGGTCGTTTGTGATTCATAAGGTGGTATTTTTTCGTAGTTTGACTGTGTTTTCCATATGGAATGCAGTGAATGAAGGAATGAGCAAGAGGGTACTGCACAAAGCTTTGTGGGAATCAGCTGCTCTGATCGGGGCTAGCGTTCTCCAAGTTTACCTTCTACGGCGCCTGTTTGAGCGGAAGCTGGGGACATCCAGAGTGTAGGTTAGGCAGCATCTGGGATAATTTATATTTCGAACTTTTCAAGGCTTGACTTTTGGACTATGTTGTTCCTTCTTTAGAGGAAGATGTATAGACACCATTACCAGTTTAAAGTGGATACTTTTTTTGACTGTTGGATGTTTACATTGAGCGGATGTTTTGTTGATCTAATGCCAATTCGTGTGAGGAATAAATAAAAGGAGACTTCTTTTCTGCCTGATATATTTAGTCTCCATCTGATCTTGGGAAAATTTAAGAACCCAGAAAATGTACCCGAAAAATGAAGCATATGGTTCCTATTTGGGTACAATGATGTATCGCGGACTGTGAAGTCCATATCCATAGACATTTTTTTCCCTCTGTAGCGTGGACTGTGAAGTAGATAATGCAAAGACACTTTTTTTTCCTCTTCTATTTACTTTTTATGTACTTCTCTGGTGTTCATTACAAAAGAATACTGCAGTACCATTTTACCTTCTCTTATAAATTTTCTCCTCGAACCAAACTTGGAATTAGGTTTGAGGGGCTACAAACACAGAAGTGGGGGCTTGCACATGATTGCGATGCATCAACATTTCATGGTTCTAAGTGAACGCTTGTCGGATTAGATAAGAAAGAGAACACGAATGAATTGAAACCACTCCCATAATCAGATAAGAAATAAGACATGATTTTTCGACAAAAAGAGAGAAATATAACAAAGCCGAGTTCTACAGACTATTGCACAAAGCACATACAAATAAATAGCCAAAGCTTCACAAGATAACCCACCAAATCGGTACAAATAGATACAATACACTGTCCCTTTTCATCTTTCACACTTTGCCCACTCGAATACAGTTTTACAACCCTCAGCATAACTTTACAGCTCGCATAGGGTGCGGCTAACAATGAACATGCACCTCTATTGAAGCTCTTCCATGGAGAAACCTTGTCAAGATTCTGCACGCGGGGCTTGCATGCAGCAAAACCAACCTTTCTGCACATAAGTACATCTTCCATATTAGAAAATTACCCTGCAAAACACCTAAGTGAAACAATGACCCAAGAAACCCATGAATTATGTTCTCATCTAATGCTATTTTGCCTGCGGGGAAATTGAGGAAGCTCTCTAACTTATATTAAATAAGATTACTGCACCAAAAAGCTCAAAATTTTCTCTACCCACTGACACAGCTGATGGGACTTCAGGCCCAGCATTGCCGCTCAAAAGTATGATTATATACAAGGAGGCAATTAGATGTGATGTAAGGACTAAGGCCTCCCACTTTTAAATCACTTGAGCTGCTATATTATTTCTGTTTGTAACAAATGAACCATTCCTCCTTTTATCGTGTTAGGCCCCATTAGCTCCAGTCCCTGGACTGTTGTGAGATTGATTGGGTGCTGAAAGCCTATGCCCATTTTGAGATTGGTAAGCGATGGGTTGAGATCCTCTGCTTGGTTAGGTTCAAATGAAGAGTACACAATAAGGGAGATGCAGAAAGATGAAATCCTCAGTTTCAAATTTACAGATCGTGCTGTGTTAATGTGAACCGATGGGTTGAGATCCTCTGCTTGGTTAGGTTCAAATGAAGAGTACACAATAAGGGAGATGCAGAAAGATGAAATCCTCAGTTTCAAATTTACAGATCGTGCTGTGTTAATGTGAACCGAAGGGGTATGCACATGGTTACCTCCGAGTGGGCAAGTAGAATCAGTCAATCAGACATCTAAGAAATCCATTCAGCTAAGGAAAATAGTTGGTGCAATAGCGAGAACAACTTACTGCCCGAGGCTTGACGGGCTCTACTCCATAGTTGACCTGAGGATTTGCCCTAGCGGGTGACTCAGGTTTGCCACCTGTCTTTTTCTCATCCCTGGCCTTGTTAAAGATCACTGTAAATCCCTCAGCTGATGCAGGGTCATTCACATCCCATTCACCAAACTTCGGCAACGGGTTCCCCTTTTCCTGTTACAACAAGAAGGAAATGGATTACAAGTGTTCTGATACGTATTCTTTAAGTTGCTAAACTGAATCTCTCACATACGGCTTTTATGGAAAGGGTCAGAGGAATTTATCAACCAGACTAAGAGCCCAAAGGCAAAAGTTAAAAGGATCATTACGCCTGCTCTTATTCTTCTATTTTAGTCAAACAGATGCAAGCATATCGACAGTTAGCAGATAAATGTGGTCATATGCTGTGCAATCTGGTGCATTCCACTGTTACGACCTGCCTACCATGCACAGGCACCTAACAATACATACCAAAAGGATGCATCACCTAGCAATACATACCAAAAGCATGCATGAATCCAGTTCCATGGCTGTGAATTGGGCTGCCTTGACCTGAAATTCTTGGCCTAATAAACTTTGACCCAGGCCTAGACATCGACACTCACCAGGCATCCGGACTTAACCTGAGTTCAGTTTCAGATCCATAGCTCATATGTACATAGATGCATATGATACGTGCTGTTATACTAGCCATCCTTACACAGGATTTGTGATGCATCCAAAACACTGCCGAGGGCCCTAGGGTTTCTTATTCTATGGGGTGATAAAAACCCCAGTTATGAATTGTGAATGAAATACGTCACCTCATCAAAGATAGAGAGGAAATCCTTTAAACAAAGGGGAAAGGGTTATAATGTATTATCAACATCACACAGTCAACAAAGTGGGTGGAAGCAGAATTGAGATATGCACGACAAGGAGTTCACGGCATGCATTCTTTCTAAACAAAAGCAAAAGAAGATAAACTGCAAAACGAGAGATGCAGTCGGAATCAACAAGGCTGCAAGTACAGCTCCTGCTTCATGTAGACAAAAATGATAAATCTTAAAACTTAGAGATCCAAAATAACTTCTATTGAATTGAGAAATAGGTTTGACTGTCCAGCATTTTGATATATCTGCTACATTAGGCATCCTCCAAATAATCAAAACTGAAGCAATTGGATGTTCAACTTGGGTCTACATAACGGACATCGGGCGTTGGATTATTTTTGTTACTGAAATAATGAAAGGTGAATGAACTTAGCAACATCCTTGTGTACTGAGGGGAATATAAACAAATATTCTCAAAGATCAACGTGATTAGAAGAGATATCCAATCAAATATGGCATCAGTGCCATATGTCCTGTTACATAGAGTTCAAGGTTGGAAAATGGGATTTGGCAATAGTGTTCCCTCGGCCCTCTGAACTCTTGGTAAATTTACCAATACAGAACAGAGTAATAAGATGAAGCAGCAATCAGGAAAGATCTCCATCACCGAGCTGCAAATGTTATAATACTAATGTCCAGCTCTTGCCTCTTGGGGGTGAGTGCTACCCAACCAATTGTATCATCTGGCATTAGAGCTGGGCACCACGACAAGTATGTGATCAGACCAAAGGTCATATTTGAGCAAGGGATCGCACGAGTGAGAATTTACAGTTTGAGACACAGAGGAGGCAATAAGTGAGATAGAAATACTAATGGTAAGTGAAGCCAACAAAAGGGGAAGGAGAGAAAATCAATTCTCCAAATGTCTAATCTATCACATTTCTTCTGTAAAGGAAAACACATTATCTATACAAAACTACCATAAAATTACCCATAACTATTCAAGACAAAAGGAGGAAAAGCAGAATACTGGACATATGAATATCACAACATACAAACCAAAGCCAATATTTGAAGAGCAGAACCACGGGCAGGGCTAGTTGGGGGGCCACCCCAGTTTCACAAGGAGTTTTATTTTACTCTACTGGATTAGGCACTTACCAACATCAAAATAAATTGATTTTTAACCTGACTAATGGTAAGATAGCAATTTAAAAGATGAATGGTTATCATAAAAAAAAATCTCAATGACTATCACTTAAGGACCACGGGAGAATTGAATCAAATCTTTAATTCTGTTTCAACGAAAAAATAACGTCCAGGCTTAACTTTACACTTAATGTTTCTCTTCATATTTACACTAAAAATATACAACATTAGAAGTGAACTCCTGTTAAACAACTCCAACTTTGAACCTGTATCCTGGCTCTGCCACTGAGCAAAACAACAATTCATTAACCTATATACCCAAACGTGTCATAAAGAATTCAACACTAAACCAGCTTAAAAACTTAGGGTAATGATTTTCTTACAAATAAAGCACAATTTTTGGATTGCATTTATGAAAAAGTGGAGTGCAAAAATTATTTTTTAAAAATTACTTCTATTCTAAAACAATACAAATATAACGCTGCTATACCTCAAATTGAGCTAATCTAGTCTAGAGAAGAAAAAAAAACCCACGGCAATCGAGAGGTCGAGGCAAAATAACAAGAAACCAAATCCAAAATCCACTCAACAAAGCAGACAATTTCAAGCGAACATATATATAATCGATACATGATAAGCCATCGTGAAAATTGGCAAGGCAATAACAACATGTGATTGATCGCGGAAAAACCTAAATCTAGTCACCTAACCCAGCATCGGTAATGAGATTAAAACGAGCGATTTAAGGAAATTTAAAGAGAAATTCAGCTGCGTACCGCCATGAATTCGAAATGAAGATTTTTCCTCGCGGAAAATGACTCAGCTGAGAGAGAGAGAGAGAGAGAGAGAGAGGTACGTGTATAAATATGGTGTGTGTGTGTGTGTCTATATATATATATATATATATATATATAGAGAGAGAGAGAGAGAGAGAGAGAGAGAGAGAGAGAGAGAGAAGGGGGTTGAGTGGAATAGTTGGAGGTGTGGGTGTGGCGTTGTTGACGACAACGACGATACATACATACAATATATACATATACATATATATATATATATATTTATTTTTTCTTCAATAATATATACATATACATATATAATATATTTTTAATTTTTTTTTTCTTCTTTGCGAATCATAGTTTTTATGGTTCGACTAGTGGTTCGTAGCCAAACTCAACAGGAATATAAGATTCAAGGATCATTGTTCACACGGCTCGAATCTTGTGATGAATTTCGTAAGAAACTAATCATTCAATGGGGAGTTGTCCACACGACTAGTGGTTCGTAGCCACTTAGCATGTGTTCTTATAAACTTAACTTAAATTAAATTTCAATTTGTGAATTTTGTCCTTATTTTAATTCTTTCTGCATTCGTTAGTTTTGCGTCAAACTTTTCGTTAGTTTTGCGTCAAACTTTTGTGGATTATTGATTCGACTCGACGAGAGGAATCAAAAAAATAAATTTTTTTTGCTTTTACCATAGTATTTTGAGAAATAACTATTTTTTAGGCCAAAAAAATAGTTATTTCTCAAAATATATGAGTAAAAGTAAAACAAATTTATTTTTCTAATTTCTCTTGTCGAATCGAATCAATAATCCATAAAAATTTGGTGCAAAATTAACAAATACGAAAAAAATTTAAATAAGAACAATTTCTAGATTTAAGTCATGTTCATAAGAGCAACGTCAATAGAAAGACAAGTTTCAAAGCAGCTCGTTGTTCACGCGACTCGAATCTTGTGATTATTTTTGTAATAAACTAATCATCTAATCCCCCTGTTCTTAATTAAATGTTCGGCACGTAAAATTAGGTTTTAAAAAACATGCATATTTTTTATTAAAAAATTTAATTTTGTTTCACAATCTAATAGAACTCATTTCTATCTATTGATTTGTAAAAAAAATTATTTTTTTTAACGAAACAAAGGCATCTTTTTTAAGGCCTAGTTTTGCGCGTCAGACACTTATTTAGAGACAGAGGGAGTACATGTTTTTATCGACCCAATAAGGAATCGAAGCCGGAATCTATTATAAGACGACAAGATTCGATGGAGCGTTGTTCGAACGATTCAAATTTATATAGTAGTATCTAAATGTATACACACATTAAATTTAGGAAAATGATTTTGTCACTTTTTTTTGTTAACGCCACTCTCTTACAAGTATATTTTTTGTACAGAAAAGTGGCGTTAACAAAAAAACGAGTGACAAAATCAGGAGTTTAAATTTATATATTTATGTGTTTGTTAGTACAGTAGTACCCACCATCACCCACCGGCCCAGCCGCAATGTGAACACGCTGAGACTTTTCAATTGTTTATTTATCAAGAAAATAATTAGGGAAAATTTCTTTTATATCCCTTCGACTTTGATTGAAAATTCAACTTGGTCCTTCACTTTTTAATTTGGACAAATAAATACTTACACTTTTGAATTGGTTTCAATGTCAACCTTGATTTGGATACCGTTAGGTTTTTGGATGGAAAAGGATCATGCCTCCAGCACATGACTTTCTTTGAGGGGTAAAATTGCCATTCCCCTTCCTCCCTCTTCCCTCCGCAGCAATACCACCACCACCCTACTCCCCATTTCCACTCCAATTTCGGTACACCAATTAAAATTGCCCATTCACCTTTTTTTAGGACATCAGGAACCCGACGACGAGCGAGAACTGTAACCCAAGTCCGCCTGAGAAATCCGGATCTGAAGCCTTTTTCACAACCAACAGGAGATCGATCTCCTGTTGAGGCAACGTGGCCGTTCCATGTGGCTTAACGGAAATGTCGCCGGAGTTGTTGACAATGAAGTGGGGGGTGCCCCATTCATCGACCTTGTAGAGGGCGGCGGAGTTTGACGGGACCAGACGGCGTTATCGATGGGGTGATAGTGGTGTTTTACGGTGGAGGTATGCCGGAGAATGGCTCCGGCCAGGAATAGAGGAGGTGTTATTATTCCAGGTGAAAGACTAGCGTGGAGGAGGCGAGGAGCCATGACGGCGTATTTGAAACCCGCGACGGCAGGCATGTGTTCTCTCTTTCTCTCTTCCCAGATCTATATTTTTTTTTCGAGGAAAAAGAATTTAAAAAATTGAGGTTTTTGTAATTTCTGGTGTAAAGGTGGGGGCTTTAGAACCGTCCGAGGCCGGAGCCCGGCTACCCCGTCAAAAGAAGCAAAAGAGATATGAGCAAAAAGAACGAATCCCTAACTCACCCTTACAAACTACCCAAATCCCCACACCAACCTCTCAGAAGAAGAAAGAATTGAAGAGAGATCGATTTTCTGCAATTGGGAGATGTTTCTAGGGAATTTCCACGAGATGATACCGGTGAGATTTCTTGAGGGGAGGTTGATTGCGTGATTGGTGGGTTTGGGCATCAAGAATTGGTGGATTTTAGCCAAGTGGATTGAAGCTTGAAATAGAGCTATAGGCATTTGAAGCCCCGCTGTTGGTCTCTGCTGTTGCATGAGGAGTGCACAAGGGAAAAGATGAATATGAAGGGGATGAATTTAAGGATGCTTTCCACCTCGGAAATTTGATTTTAGTGGGTAGAAGCACTGGGTTTGGCTCCCATATGAGAGAGAGAGAGAGAGAGAGAGAGAGAAAGAGAGAGGGGGGGAGGTGTGAATGGGCAATTGTACCCTTAAAAAATAGTCATGTGTTGGGCACATGATCATTTGCCGTCAAAAATACTAACGGCATCCAAGTCAGGGTTGACATTGAAACCAATTCAAAAGTGTAAGTATTTATTTGTTCAAATTAAAAGATGAAGGACTACATTAAATTTTCAATCAAAGTCGAAGGGATATAAAAGAAATTTTTTCAAATACTTATTCGTCCCCAAAAGTAAGTCCACTGTGTTATGAGGTTGAGCTCATTATTCTTGTCATTAGCTCTTTTTAAAATAGGGATTGTGAAAATTGATGCTTTCCCAACTCCTCCGCCGCCACACACACACACCACCACCCCCCCCCCCCCCCCCCCAACCCAACCCCAAAAAAAAAAAAACAAAAAACAAAAACAAAGAAGTAGAAAGAGAAGTAATAGTACTCCTTACGTGTAAGATTAGCGAGATAGATATACTAATGAATATCAAATTTTAAATTTCTATTCTTTTCTTTTCTTTTCTTTCATTTTCTTTAAGTTCCAAACAAACTCTAAGAGTATTTGCATCAGGCTCTCTATATTTTAGACCAATTTATAACTCAAAAAGTCACTTTATTACTTTAGCTATCCACCTTTAAAATATTTACTGCATCAGTCTCTTTACTTTCACTCTCTTCTCAATTAAAATACTCAAACTCACTCAAACAAACATAGGCCAAATGTTTACTAGAAGGCGGAAGGCCACCCGGAAGGCCGAAGGCCACCAAACACAGCGGCAATCAATCAACCAAACACGGCAGCAATCGAGGACAGATCATGTTTGCCAGTGACAACAAAAACAAAAACCCAATCTCTCTCTCTCTCTCTCTCTCTCTCTCTCTCTCTCTCTCTCAACAAAATCTCCAAACCAGATCTTCAACCACCGTGAAACCGTAGCTTTCAATTCCAACTCGAACTGATCGCCATTGTCATCTGCATTGTGGTTTTCATCTTCAACGGCCTATTTCTCCAACCAGGTCTTCGTCGCCATCGTCGTCGATTGGCGATTTCAACCAAGCTTGCAGAGAGGGAGTGATTAAAAAATTTGAACGCGAGTGAATAATGGCTCAGCAAAGAAAACGAGCCACTGTAGCAAATGTTAATTTTTTTTTAAAGTAGGAAGGGAGGATGATATTGGGGTGTTTTTTCAATTTTGGCTCTTTGGTTTAGTTTGAAGGGGGAAGAAGAGAGACAGATGAGGATGCTCTAAGGTTGAGTAATGGGGAAAAGTAAGGGAGTCTAGAGTCAAACACAATCCCCAACTGTACTATACGTTTTGTCCTAAACTGGGTGAACGGCTCGTGCCAACACGAGGTGTCTCATGCCTGGTATTTTTTTGTTTGGAGCATTCGTATTGTAAATTGAGTTTTGACTACGCTCCCAATGCGCATAATATTTGGAAGCAACTGAACAACAAAAATTGTAACTATAGCTATGAATATTGTCACATTACTAAATGCGCACAAACAAAATGCTTCCAGGTACCTTCCATTTCAAACTATGGTCTGTCATTAATTAGTACAAACTATGAAAACAAAACCAATTTCAGGGTTTTTTTGTGCACCAAGTCAATAGGCACAGTTTTTGTTACCCTGGACTGCAAGTACCAAAAAGTTTAACCTACATATTGCCAAATAAGTTCCTCAAGATCAGCACTATAAATCTATACAGAGAGAGAGAGAGAGAGAGAGAGAGAGAGAGAGAGAGAGAGAGAGAGAGAGAGAGAGAGAGAGAGAGAGAGAGAGAGAGATGAGTTCCAACCATTCATAAGATTTCTATATCAAAATCAAGTGAGACCAATATCCTCATCAAACGGATGAACTCCTTCATCAAGTTCTCGTCATATTTGATGAAATTTTGGAAAGGCCAATATCGTTGGATGGGATCCTTTCATGTAATATGTCGTGAATTTACATTCGTTGATAAAATTAAGGTAAGGGTTACAGGGCTCCATTATCAGATCAAGCTTTTAACCTAAACTTTACTAAAATAAAAGAGTCAAGATTGGATATTGCCTAAGAAATCTGGTTAGTAAGATTATCTTGGAAAGAAAGACTCACCCTCCAGCCTCATGCCCGAGGATTCGTGGAAACAAAGGGTTCTTACCCTGCAAGATTGAAACTGAACCAATCAAATAAGGCACAGAATCACTCAAGGGATCATCACTATAGATGGAACAAACACTACAAGAAATCTTGGCTTTCCCAACGTTTTATAAACGCCGGCAAAAGTCTTTCCGGCGTTTTTCCGGTGTTTTTGGTGAACGCCGCGATTGCCGATGTCGGGAATAGTTCCGGGCATCTGATAAACGCCGATAATGTTCGCCGGCGTTTTTATTACTATTGCCGGCGTTTACAAAAACCCCAGGAAAAGTCCAAGGCCGGCGACTTTTTCCGATTCAGGTAGAGATTTACCGGCATTTACAAAAACACCGGGAAAGTCCAAGGCCGTGACTTTTCCGATTCCGGCAGGGTGGGTTTTACCAGCGTTTACAAAAACGCTAGGAATTTTTTATTTTTATTTTTTTTTAAAAATCTACAAGAATGCTGCTTGATATCCAAACAACAAAACTTTAGAATCCATATACTAGCAAAAAGAAACAATAATCCATACTTTTGCAATCCAAATTCATGTTCATATGTACCGTACTCAATAAAATACAGTCAAGGGAAAAAAAAGACAAACAAGTCAAAGAAAATAAACACTAAGTCCCCAAAATAAACAGTGCCCTGTGCGCCTTTATCAAACACATTCTCTTGATCATCTTTTTCTCAAGCATCTGCAAATAAAGAAGCAATATTAGTTGAAAACTGGAGAATAAATAATATGAAAGCAACAAAGAATGAAACTATGAAATAGGGCATTACAATAGGTACTCACCTCCAACCACTAAAGCAGTTCGTCACCTAGCATTGTAGAAGAGTTCCATGTAACCTTCTCTTGAAACAAGAAAATAAACAAATAAATGATACGGTACCAAAGCAAAGAATGTACTTCCTTATGTTGCAGAGATGTACCACAATTGCACTTAAAATGAAATCAGACCCACCTCAATCTCTGGTTATCTCCCACTAGTTGCACCTTCCTCATGTTTGGCCTGCAGCTGCCAGAAGAATTCCATACACTAACTCATCACAAACAAACAAAAAATGACAAATTGAGAAGTTAAAGCTACAACTCCAGCAGTTCAAATGGAAAACTTAGAAGTTAAGCATCAAAGCTAAAACCCACGCACCTAGTAGTCAGGCTTAGTTCTTTTTCTTTTCTTTTTTGATCGGGTAGTCAGGCTTAGTTCAGATGGAACATTTTAACTAACATGTACAACTGTTATACTAACAGCTCACCTAGCAACATATTTCTTAGAATACATGTTTTTATCAAGCCAGGAATCCATCAACAAAGTTATTTCTTCCCAGATGGGGTGCATCAACAAAGTCATTTCTTCTACAGAAAAAATTATGAAAAGGAACATACGTGTTAGCATGTCTAGTTTCTACAAGTTCCTCAAAGGACTATATTAACTTCCAAGATGTACACAGGCACGCGAATACAGGATGGGGGTGAAAAATAGTAAGCCCTCAGAATTTACCTCTTAGTGGGACATGGCTTAAGTTGTGACTCTTTCTCAAGGCCAATTTTATCGTTTAAACCCAACTTCAAATCAGGCATTCCAGAAAGAAAGCACCTCATCAGAATTTTCCCAGTCACAACACATCACAAAACACTACCTATAATCACCAAACATTTATAAGCAACCAAAGTAGGAGTACAAGAAACACATGACAATTCACAAACCAAAGATGGATGCTTATTTTGAAGATTCTCTATCTAAAAAGGTCAATGCTTATAATGCAAGGACCGCTTTAATGCGCACCGCTTTGACTCTCATACGCGCACCACAATAGTGTGCACTAAAATAGAGGAAAAGCACACCAAGAAGAATACATTCCTTACTGGATTGGAGTTGAAAATACTGAGTTTTGCTTAACACATGAAGAGCTTACCCATTCAAACTTCTGTTCAGCAGTTTTGTCAGAAAGGATATCCAGAGGTAGGATTGGAGTTGAATATGCCTCCTACAATTAGACAATGAAAAAGTTGTAACATAGAAACACATCATTCTACAAAACAAGCCATTGACTGTTTTCCAAGTTTCAAATCTGGAGTTTGGAATTCATGGGGATAAAGTCTTTCCCACATTTTGGTACACTAACAACATCAAATCCTTCATGACCCCAGCTATTATCAGTGAGATTGACATCAAATGCAGAACTGAAAAAAAGCACAGAAGAAAAAGTAACAATTAATAACAGTTAAATAATATTATTGCTGCAACCGTGTTCTTTCAACATGCATATGTTAGACACAAGATAACTACAGCACACTTCTGAACCAGGTAGGGGTATACTGTAAAGAACGAAGTCTGAGGTCTCATGTGGAGCAATATCCATACAAACGTGATAGACACTTCCATTTTGAGATTGAAGCTGAATCTACTCTGAGTTGCCTTTCTTGAGCTATTAATGAAAGTCATATGAACTAGAAGTCTAGAACCAGTCTACACAGAGTTAAAGTTCTTGTTACACAGGCATGTAAGCATTCAAGTTGAGAACTGTAGTATTGATTTTAGTATGCAGCCCAATGACAAAAGAAAATAAAGTGAAGAGTGATGATAACCTATCTGCTGAAAATTGTAACATTGAGAGAGCTGGATTTAAGTAATCAATAGTCAACCGAAATAATAAAAGAGTTGCATAGAGTTGCCCAACTGATGAGAAAAACGTACATCATGTTAATGGTTGCCGCAATCTGCTAAGGAAGAGAAAAGGAATACCATCAAATGTAATAAAAAAACAGTAAAAAAGGAACCCTTTCAAGAATATCCAGAGACATCATAAAACACCAGTTTACACCTTTGCCAGCCTATAAGATATCATCAAGCTACTTGATGTTTTACATTCAAATCCAACTAGTAAAATATAAGATTTTTTTACTTCTGTGGATAACCCAGTCTTTTTCTGACAACGGTCAAAAGCTTAGGTAGTTCCAATGTGATTTATTATGCAGTTCGAAAACTTAACACAATCTCGAGGTAGGTCAGACTGTTAGTCTCTTTAGTCTTTAGATTTCATTACTGGGGAAGATAGCCACTGATGTTGTCCACCTGGACAAAAAACCTTGAAAGATAAACCCTACCAATCAATAAGCACAATAAAAAGCATCTGGAAATGTTTTTTTGTCTCCAGGTAGTGATCTCGTCAAGTACCCTGTAGCTAATTACTGAATAAAGTTTATCTTAATCTAACAGCTGAATTAGATTTTAAGCTTCATTTCTAGTATGTTTTCTTATCTTAGAAAATAAAGAAAGCTAGTCCCCTTTAACTCCTTTCCTTAATTTTCTCATTAACCAAGCTGATCACAAATTCACCGACTTTTGTAACTTCGGGTTTCCGTGCAAATAACTAATAACAGAACCTAAATCTGAGCTAGCAAAACAGATTTATTCTCCTAGAAACTACGAGTGTCGAAGATTCCAAGCAAGTTACGCGAGCAGACCGCCAAAAAAAAAAACTTACTTTGAAAGGAACGATACGAAACCAGCAAAGACAAGTAAGCAGAGACATAGAAGTCCATCCTATTAACTAAAGATGCAAACCTTTCTCCGCCAAACAGCCACGAAAAAGCAAAACCACAACCAAACTACTGAAAATAACATACCAACAAAGAAAACACCAAGTTCAGAAAAATATAGAAGATTCAAGACCACAAGTATAAGCCACAGCCAATTAGGCCAGCCCCTTAACAAGTGCAGTTGTTCAATGTCATCTTTCAATAACACCATAAACATGGATAATCTACAACTATGAGTACCGAGATGAACATAATTAACTACCCAATAAGCAAAAATCAAATCTTGATCAGAGAGTAGCAGTCAAAAATCAAACCCTTAAGCAGATCCAAAATCAGGGAGAGACCCAGATGCAAAAAGGCAGGAGTAGAAGGTAAAGTGCCACAAACCCATCAACAAAAACTGAAATAAAAGAGATGTGGAGAGAGAGAGAGAGAGAGAGAGAGAGAGAGAGAGAGAGAGAGTACCTGATGTTTGGAAGGATCAGAACTCAACATCAGGGGGGTTTGCTTTAGCAGTGAAATGAGCAAACCCACACTTCTCTACCTGTTCAAATTAGAGAAAATTAGTTCACCCATGATTACCACATGGCACCCTCCATGTAGAAATTATGTGCCTCTTAACCAAGTTTTGATCCATGTTTCGAAATCAATAACCAAGTGTTATGGTGCCACACTGCCACCAACAAACAAAAGCATATACAGCCAACTAGTACATATTTTTCTTGCAGTGAATGTTGACAAAAAAGAATTAATACATAATCATTCAAACACAATACTGGCCAACAAAAATTTAGTATGAGAGGAAACCCATCAAGACACAATAATCAGTTGATTGCATATACGGCCAACAAGTCAAGTAAACGCTGAACCATACAAAATCATTTTATCTTAGGGTAACGAATCGAGATTAACTGACCTATAACACCAAGGTTTGAAACAGCACAAGAAAATGTTCATTCCATTTACCTGACCAAGGCCAATGTTTCTGTATCCAAGCATTGATATTGTCCACTCCAAATGCTAGTAACACCCTCTATAACTCAAGCTCAAACATTGCTATGCTATTTGAAATGAAGACTCAACTCTCAAGGGTCATTGCACAAAATAGAAACTATTCCATCGTATCACGTAAGAAGATCAACAATTCAACTTACAAAAATAACAGCAGTAGCTTCATTAAAAATTCAACTTACAATAAAGTTTCAGCAATATCAAATCATCCCACATAGGGAGTTCTATTCCCAAATTCACACAATTCTACAAAAACCAAAGCTCTATCCTTAAATAACTGAAGCACATAACTTAGAGCAGAGAAACGAATGTCATACAATAACAGCAAACAAAATATAAGGACATTTCACTATAAAGTGACCTAAAGACAGTAGAATAATACCCCTTTTTCTTGTAGTGATAGCTAGGTATTCGGACCAGTTGTGAGCACTTCCTCAACCCATGCTCATTCTTAAGCAAATAAAACAATTCGATAGCAAGCTCAGGATCCTCAACTCCCAAATCACCAATAACCTCACCAACCTGAACCGAATTCAGCCTATCGACAAGTGTTTTCAAACAGAGGCTGCTACGTAAAGTTCTTTGCTTCATAACAAACAAAATATGTAAATATAACCAGCTAGGCAGATTGTATTATAAAAAAAGATCACAACTCTTGACCTTAGTGGGTATCTTAGTATTCCTCCTTTTGCCTCTCGACGATCTCCACACTCCCACCTCCACAAGATAGGTTTGGACCCTTTTTCTTTTGGTGTATCCTATTTCTCTTTCTGTAAAACCATGAAAATTATCAAATCACAAACTTTGTAGAAACAGAAGCATAACCCATCCTAAAAAAACTGAGTAAGAAACCGCTTAGTTGCACAATCTAAACCCAGCTTAAGAACATGAAGTAAACAGGAAATCTAGTGCCCTTAATCAAGAGCTCCGATGTTGAGTGTAAAGCCGTTAATCAATGTCTAAAAAAGCCCCAGATTTAACCACAATATAACCAAAAATCCCTAAATCTGTCCAATCCCTAACCACAAACCCTAACTTGTCCAACCCCAAATCACAATCCCTAAATTTTATTTTATTTCTTAATCGGCAACCCTAAATCTTTTCAACCCACATTCCGTTCCTCTTCCCAACCCTTAACCTGATCCCCTCCCTCTGAACCCAACCACTGTTGAAGCCAATGACCCTGCGACCCCAACCCAAAACCCCAACTCCCTCGCATAAATACAAAAGAGAGATACAGATACACATACAACGAGAGAGAGAGAGAGAGAGAGAGAGAGAGAGAGAGAGAGAGAGAGAGAGGAACGTACGAAGAGGAGGGAGCTGCACATCGAGAGGAGGCGAAAGGACGTAACCCTAGGTGAGAGGAGCGCAATGGAACGGAAACTTCTTGGGTTGGTCGGCGTCGGCGACCTCTGCAACTTCTTGAAGAGGCGTCAGCGTCGGAAACTTCACTGGACGAGTTGAGAGGCATCTGAGGTAGAGAGAGGCGTCTGAGGTAGAGATTGAAGGGAGATAGGGTTTTGCACGGGAAAAAATACAGCGCGGGATAGGAAAGTTGGGTGTGGGGGGAAATTTTGGGCATGTAGTCCAAAACTACGTCGTTTTATCTTTAAGGGTTAAAAACTTAAATTGGCCGCTTCTTTCTCCGGCAAGCGCTTGTGTATTATGAACAATTACCGGGGTTTTTGGTAAATGCCGGGAAATAAATGCTGGCATAAGCCTTTTTTCTTGTAGTGAAATCAGTTTGGAGCCTTGGACTGCTGACAGATCATCATAACAAGGAAATAGAACCTACCTGCATAGTTGAAACTGTATCCTATGTGGGAAGCTGAATGTTCAGGAGTTACAAGCTCATAATAATTGCACGTCCACTCACCATCAACAACAGTTGTATTCATAACATCCTGCGTAAGATGAGGCGGTGATTTTAATGTCCTATAAATTAGCAGGAGGATGGCAAGTTGCAAATTCCATTTGGGTACGGCATGTATCCTGTTAATTCCTAGATAAGAATTTAATGGTGGATCACAATTGTCCTCGTTCATAGTGGTGATCCTCAAATGCAATCCTAACAAAAGGGATTTGTCAATATTTCAGTGTGCGAAAGGGGCGTCAAAAGACTCAAAACACCTAGGTACTCTTGAATGGAAGTAACGTGAATGTGGTCACACCATCCCTACCCAATATTTAGAATCCATTGCTTGAAAGTGAAAGCGGGGAGTTTTCTTTCTTCCCCTTTTTCTAGGGACGGTTAGTAATTTGACTGCAACCGGAGGCTATAAATTATTGAAAGCCTTCCAAATACTACAACAGCTGTAGAAAATTAAATACTAAAAGACAAAACAAACTCCATAAGTACTAACGATTGAATGTGTGTAGGCTACAAAGGGAAAAGAAGGGGGTGGCGGGAAGGTTTCTAGAACAGAACACCCATGGATGCCCACTTCCACCTAAACTTTCAAAAATTTGGTTATTACCGGTACCTTTAAAATCGGCCATGAACTGTGGCTATTGTGGTGTGTAAAGAGGGTTGCCAAGTCTTAGATATCATTAGCAACAAAGTTGTCAGCAGTCAAAACAAGCTGAATAAAATACTTTCACCTTCTCAGGACAACAATCTTAGGAGCTTACCAGCAATTCTCTCTGGAGAATCCGCAGACCTCGTTCCTCATCAAATTTGATAGGTATCCTCTGAGAAAAAATTGTCCAATGAGTCAGTTTTGAGTCATGAAATGTGATGTCTGAAAAGTTCATGAAAATATACTCAACTTTTCAACCATTTCTGAGTGACCAAAACTTTTAACTTTGATATAGTAATTCGTTAGATACAGAGAGGTTGAGCTTGATATGTGTTACTTCCAGCTTTGCAGGCATCGAGTTCTCCGATACCGTCCCTCAAGCCCCTCACGTGGAAACCCATTTTGTGTAACCCCATCTTGCACGCAGAGACAAAAATCCAAACATAGACAAGTAGAGTGCAAGGGAAAACGAACGAACACAAACCGAGATAATTACCCTAAAAACTTAAGCTGTCAGGAAAGAGGCTAAACAATGCATATGAAACTCTCCAATACTTAAAGAGTCTAAGGCAAGTTGTTCTCCAGGTAACTATGACTCCATTAGCAAATTAGCAATCCACGAACCCAAGGCCTGAACATCCAATTCAACATTTCAGCAATTAACGTGGTGACATGATTAGCAAAGAATCTTGCGAGAGATAATTTATGCTTAGTTATTAGTGAAACCATCTAAAAGCTCATGTACCAAGGGGTCAGCGACAAGAGAGAATTCGAGTAGCAAAGATTAAAAAGGAAAAAACACAATGCATATGGTGATGATGACAGCCTGGATGACAGATCTGAACAATTTCTAAACAATTTTTTCTTAAATCCCAGCAGCTTTACAGCCTGTAAGGACAGACAAAACCCATTTGCGCACAATGAAAACTGATCGAGCTGAATGAGCATTAAGAAGAATCTACCTCATTAGCTGACCTAACTTGTTAGATGTGTGTTTTCAACTGTAAACCGTATTAGGGCAAAGTATCCATATTGGCTATTGCAGATACAAGGAAAAAACAACGACCATTAGTAAAGCATTAGCGTATCACATTGGGTGAACCAACTAATGCAAACGTTCTTAGGTCTTATTTGATAGATTCATTCATAGATAAAAGTCAAAATCGTGGGTACATCTTCAGCAATTCACAGGCAACAAAAGCAATGAGGACAAAATTTTCATGATCTAAGAAAGCCATCCAAAAGATATAGGGCTAAAAAACTTGATCAATACCTGACCCACCCAATATCAAGTCTAGAGAATTCCACATTTGAACAAGTGCTGCATTCCCAAGTCGAAGTGACAAGATTCTTTTTGAGGCCTGTAAGCTTTAAACAGTAAGATACATCAGATGCCAAGATTTGCATACATCAGTTAAATATAAATGCCCATACAATGACAAGTCGTTCTAACCAAAAGAAAATGGTAGGCTAAGCCGTTAAGGGAAGAGCTAACTCACGAATATCAGCAGTGGCACTTTTTATGGCATCCTGTTCTGGGAAGCATAAGTACTTGCTCTTCAACGAAAACAAAAAACACTGAGTTACTTCATGCAAGGCTGCATACATGCCCTTATTTCTTCTAATTCATAGTAATAATGATTTGTTCAGAAACAATTGCCCTCACAAAATTGGCATTAGAATAAAGATTGATACAACCTTTGCATTTGCGAAATGAATACAAATTGTGAGTTAATTACCTTGGCTTCCCAAAAGTAAACATCGGTGTGGCAGAGAGTGTTGAAGAGGATCTTCACACGAACCTCCATCTTCTGCAGTGGTGCCACCTCCACTTCTTTGATCACCAGTGGCTTCCCTGCTTCCCATGCCACAGAAGCTGCAAACCGGAAATGATAGAAGGCCGGCATTATTAAAGAACACATTATGCTGTGTTTGGATCGTGGAGGGACTCATCAATTTTGCTTCTTTACTTCATTTTCCACTTTCTTTCCATTAACCTCCCACAAATCCTTATCCTAAGTAATCCTTTCACCAGATTAGTAATTAAGTGCTGGAAGTACTCTTGCGGAATTCCAAAGAACATAACACCACCTAAACTCAAACAGAAAACCCCAAAAAGCCGCACAACACGGGAACTTCAATTCAAGAACTCAATCAATGATAGCCACACAACCAAACCAAACTCTACAAAACACCATTCAAGCAATAAAATACGCAAGACACTATCCAACACTAATCGAATAAGTCAAAAAAGTTGAGCAGAAGAAACATGAAGCCAAAAAAAAAAGGGAACTTAAAGAAAGGGAAAAATCCAACCTTTCGCGACCAGTCACAGTTGTCGACGACACTGGAGAGGAAGAAGAGAACAGGAACATGCAGCAAGGACATATCCACAGTGCTATAGTAAACTGATGGGGGGATGCGGAGCAATAGGTCGACTTACTAAAAAAGAGAAACCAGTACAACTCTTACACAATTAGATTGGTTTGTTATTAGCAATGCGATTCCATTGTAGTACTCACAGCTAAAAAATCATAAAAGCAATTCTTAGTTAACACAACTTAGCATTGCCTGACATCCAACCAAAATCACTAAAATAGATCCTACAAATTTACACTTGAGACATTTCATGTGAAAGACTTGCACAATATATGCTGCAATTGATAATTCGATTCATTGGAAGAAACCTACACATTGTATTTTTTGTTGAAATTTTTGTATGGTTTTGCAGACCCTTTTTTTTTTTTGCCCTTTTCCTATGTGCTGGTCCAAGATTTCAGTTATCTATTTCATTGTCATAGCCATAGCTCAAATTCATCCATTCGAAGATTTATGTGGGGTGTAAGCTAGTACAAACCTGAACAAAAGACCAAGAACTCATTCAGTCCTAAGTTCTACTAAGGGGTGCATGTCATATTTTCGAGTTCCAATACCTTAATCAATTAAAATTTATCATACTAACTACAGACAGGTTCCAGGAGAAAATCCAGGTAGCACCAGCTAAGAGGAAAAAAAATCGAGCAAAAGTGCAATAACCTTCGGTTATCTATCTTTTTTTAAGAGTTCAGAATACCCAAAAGCTCCAAAACTCATCGAAACAAAAACAGAAAGAGCAATGGACGTTGTAACTGTGAGAAGAACTCCCTTACCTATTGCTGGAGCTCCAACAAGCAAACACGACTAATCAGTCCTACAAGACCGAAATAAGAAACAGGAAAACAAAGAATCACTATGACATTCAGCGCAAGACTATCATTAGATCACAAAACATATCAAAGGCAATCGCAGTCCATGAGCACAAAAAACAAATCATAAAGAATTATCGACCAAAATATAGTCGGCACAAAGTACACATGTATGACTATTACTCGACAAACACACAGGTCTGGCACAAAAAATTTGATAGGAAAGCGCAAAAGCCCAAACAAAACAGGTCCAGCCACAGCGTTGCAACGAATAACATAAAGATCGCAAACCGTGGGATTCCTCAAACACGAGAGCAAGTTTAAAAAACTACACACGAGAGGCAAATAAGCACCCCCAAACCACCTGAATCTTTGATCGTTAAGCAATAAACCGTGGGAATGACCATTTTGCAGGCACATCAGTCAAACAAAACAAAACTCAAACCGATGAACCTAAATCATACAAATCCACCAGAGATAGAACCAAAATCTTGCGAGTAGGAGCAGGAACCGTCGATTTGAGCACCGTACGGAGCAAAGAATTGAGGTGAGCACGAGCGCCCAAACGCTCCCCTAGCATCCCATCGAAAATACTTACACTGCAACTACTGTTTGTTATTGTGAAACAAAGAGAAAGGGGGGGACGATGCCAATGAGAGAGAAAGAGGGGGGGAGGAAGACAACAAGAGAGAGAAGCTTTGGAATAGAGAGCTGAGCGCGAGTTACTTACCAACATGATGACGGCTGTGATTGTGGCCGGAGATTTGAACTGCGCTACCCAGAAACGCAGAAACCCAGAAACCCTATTCTCTCTCACCGTCCAGAAACATCGGCTGAGATATGAGGAGGAAGAGAGAATGACGTGTACGACGTCAGCAGCCTTTAAACAGAAATGATGAAATTACCCTCAACAACAAAATAGTTAGCCGCCCAATTGAGGGGCACAATTGGAAAAATCGGGCAAATTGTGGCAAGCATTCAATTGGCTTTTGTTCTCTTAGTTTTAAAGCTTTAGAGAACTCTAATGGGCACAATGTTTTGAAAAGTTTGTTGGAATTTTTATCTAAAGTTTGAAGAGTCTTTGGTGGCAGAATCTCGTGTCTCTAGACTCTAGACCATGCATGCCATGCACATGACAGATTTCAGGAAATAAAGAAGTTTAGAAGCTAGAGTCGTTGGAGCAACTCGACATGATGTCTTTTCAATTAATTTTGGATTGGGCGGGACAATCCAAATTTGAATCGTCTATTGCTACAATCAAGGGTTCGGATTTGCTCTGAGCAGGTAAGAGTTTTTAAAAAAATCCGAACCATTAATTATACCAATGTAGGATCAGGATTTGGACTCTCATTCAATCCAAAACTTGGGCCGGAGATCATCCAAGTCCCTCCTATATCTAAAGGGGGCATAACTTGGGAAAACTGATTTGCCCTCATAAACATTGCTCTTCCTCTCATAGGACTGTGTAGGGTACCCCACATTCAAATTGTTAGATTTGAGAAACTATGGGCGTTACCCAAGGAGGCACGCTTGGCTGCCAATGTCCCTGGTTTACCACTTGTTTATTCTTGCTTGTTTGGGAATAGAGATGGACAACTGTTTTATTAAGGCTCTGAGTTTCATACTCTAATGAATTGGAACAGTCCTGAGACTTTGATCCTCACAGGCCACCAAAGAAGGTACATTTCCCCAACAAGAAAATCATAATAACATCAATTTCTTGCTGCACAACTGCAGCAGTAAGCTTAGGAAAATCTTCAAGAAAATGGACAGATTTGAAGACCAACCCTCAAATTTACGTCGAGTGAAAGACGCAAGGGACTTGATGCTAAAAAAATATCGCATACGGCTGGGAATGCAATAAGAAGACAAACTTACTCTCCATGTCTTTGGCACAGAGTCTAATTTCGAGGAATTGAAGCATCAGTCACTGTGTCATGCACTGTGTCATGCAGGTGACAGTGCAAAAACTTAAAAAGAAAACCCACAGGAGTAAGGTCAATTGGTCTGGTCACATGACTCACATTGCATGGATCATCACAAAGTGTAATAAAGAATTCAACTCCCTATTAGTATTGCTATATTCTGTCTGCCACAAAAAACACAATGATAGTACTTAAATAAAGAAGGAATGCAAATTTATCCTACAAAAAAGTATAAACAAAACGGTTAATTGCACGTACGATAATTTTTTTCCCCTGTATTATCTGAAACAACAGCCTGTTCCTTCCTTCCTCTGTTGTGAGGTGCAGCTGGACAGTTGATTCTGAGGCTCACCATAACTAGGGTACGATGGATGGGCAACTTGATACTTCAACAAACCCCAAACCCCAACCCCCAAGGAACCTCGTACAGCTCATCTTACCCAGCTAAAGTCAAGCTGTTTTTGACCGCTACAAAAGCACACAGTAATCCGTTGTCAAAGAAGCTGGTGTAATCTAGGCCAAGGTGATTGAGAGAAAAAAACCAAAAACTAGTCTATCTCCAAAATCATGTTCATGTGTTTGAGTCATAGAGTAATACGTTCATCTATATCTTCATCACATTACAGCTTTGAGTTCTACATTCATGCGGTCATGTATTGTCCAGTAACATGGCACATATATCCTGATCATTGCCAATACAGTTCACTGTCACTTTTTTAAAGTAACTAAAACGGAACATGCCATTGGTATTACTAGGGAAGCAATTCAGTAACGAAACCTTCATTGTCCATTTTTCCACTCATATTCCCGAAAAAACTCCAGCAATTTTTATCCTGCATCAATTGTTTTTATCTTGCTTCAGCCGCATTGTCACAGTAGTTGCTATAAGTTTATGTAGGCAACACATAGGGGAACTAGAAATTGTTTACCTTTAAAAAGGAGACCCCAATTAAATACATCCTTCTATCCATTGTTCAGCATTGTTATATCCTGACAGCGCCTATTACCTGTATAAGGAAAGAGAACCAAATGGAAATAAGCTAACAATAAGAACTGTAGATTTCAAACAGGATGGTACACGAAAAGTGAAATAGAAGTTGCTAAACAGAAAGAATATAGATATGCTCAACCTGTATATTCCCCCAGGAACAGATATATGTTATTCTTTGGTTGACAAAATATCTCGTGGAACAGTACCGAAATCCCAATCACCTACAATTCAGATATGAAGAAAAAGCAAAACGATATAAGTTTTTCAGATGCCGAAAGGAAACAGACCTCAAATTTCCAACTTTAATCGTTATCTTTCCATGTACCCACATTCAGAACTAAGAAAAAAATCGACTCACATGATACAAATCACAGCTTTTCAGTGGGAATAGAAAACCGAAAACCACAACACAATTACGTTGTACTTAGCCTCCTGAATCTTTCTCGTACAGTTTTAACATATTGCCCATCACATTCATGCATAAGCGCAACATAAAGCAGCTCCCCCAAGTGCTTTTGACCTAGGACATAAACATGCACCACATATATGATTAAAGGTGAATTGTAGAGAAGAGAAGAATAGAACGACAGACAAAACATTCAAGCTTGTAACGACATCGTACATACCTCATCTTCTTAAGCAACACAGCTTCTTTAAGAAGGAAACACCCATCTCTCAGCCTTTTCTGGCAGTAACCTCCAGACTAGGGTCACATACACAGTTGAATGATTGGCCCACCTTTACCGTTTTCCATATCATTTCTTTCTTCTGCACCTTATAAGATTTAATGTTTTGAAAGCCATCTCCAACCGATCATGCAAATTTTGAGTACTTCCATCTTGAGCTATCAATGCCCTCCCATCTAAATCCATCAGAAGCATTTCTCCCTTCTCACGACTACTTTCTCCACGAACAGCATCAATAAGAGCAGTGTACGTTGTGGTATTGGGACAGAGACCCCTTTGCTTCATCTGCTCATACAGTTCAAATGCACGGGCAACATCACCATGACCACAGAAGCTAGCAATGAGGACATTGTAAGCAACAACATCAATTTTCACACGATTAAGTTCCATTATATCCACTAACTTCAAAGCTTCTTCAAAGTTTTGTTCTTTGCAAAATTTGTGCATCAGAGTTGTGAAAGTAGCGACTGTTGGAATGATTTTCACGCGAAGCATGCAATTGAGAACCAGCATTGCTTCTTCCATCTTACCTCTCTTCACAAGCCCTCTAACAATTGCACTCTCAGCTAAATCTCGAGAGGCAATACCGAGTGCCTCCATTTCATCTTTTACCTTGAACGCTCCTCGTATATCCCCCACTTTGCACATACCAGTAATCAGAGTGGTGCATTGTCTATCTGTGGGAATACATCCCTTTCCCAACATTTCGTTCAATATGGTACGATATTTTTCAAAATCGAAGTTTCTTCCGAGTCCCTTTAGTATGGCACTATAAGTTTCTCCATTTGGAAATATTCCTAACAAATTCATTGCATTCAACAGATCAAAGGCCTTTCCCATCTCACCCCTCTCACTAAACTTAGTAATTAGAAGGTTAAATGTAAATCGATCTGCCACAATACCTTCCACAGTCATCATTCTTAAAATTTTAAGCCCAATGTCAAGCATGCCTGATTTGCAAAGCCCAAGAATTAGAGAATGGCATGTCAATTTATCAGGAACAAAACCTTTCCTTATCAAGGTATTGTACAACTCAAAGCATTTAGATATTTCCTGTTTTTTCGAATACCCATGTATCAGGATATTATATGTAGCCAAATTAGGGGACAGATTTCTACTCTTCATCAGAGAATAGAAATAGTTCACCTTATTCATTTGACCCATTCTAGAGTACCCATCTATAATTACATTCAAAGCAACTATATCTCTGCACAAACCTTTCTCCACCATTTCTTCACAGAGAAAAGCAACAGCCTTTGGCTGTGCAGCCTTGAAAAGTCCGTCTATTAAACAGGTGTACATAACCTCGTTCAGAAAGAAAGCTTGTCTTTCCATTGCTTTTCCAAATAGAAGAATCGCAGCAACCACCTTGCGTTTCCTACACAACCCAAAAAGCAGACTGGCATATGTGTAACTATCAGGGAGAAGATTATTGTTGACCATCTCACCCAAAAGAACTACTGCCAAATGCAAATTTCCAGATCTACATGTCTCAGCTAGTAAAGTGTTGTATATAACCGCGTCTACGGCACAAGGAATGTAATGAAGTTTCTCTAAGAATTGCTTTGCCTCCTCTAAGTTTCCTCCTTTGCATAGTGCTTTAAGTAGACTCCCATAAGTATAAAGACTAGGGTGATGACCTAGGTCAATCATCTCATCAAACAAGGAAAATGCCTTTAAAGCATCACCTATGTTTCCATACCCATTTAGCATAGAATCAAAAGTAACGGAATTTGGAACTGGACCAATCCTATCCATGTGCTGCATGAAATCCTCTGCCTCTTGTACTCTTCCTTCTCTACAAAGAGAAGAAATTAGAAGGTTACAAGCAAAAAGGTTCCCGTCATGGCCATTACGATTCATAGCGTGGTAAACTTTCATAGCTTCAATGACATTACCTTGCATGCAGGAGTTGTAGATCAAAGTAGAGTAAAGGATGCTATTTGGTACACATCCAGCTTTATACATCTTACAAATGATCTCCTTTGCATTTCTTGTCTTTCCTGCTTTGCAAAACCCACTTACAAGCACTGAATAAGTGACAACATCAGGATTTACACCATCCTTAAACATCTTATCAAGCAATTGTACACCTTCATTGAGTCTCCCCTTTTTGCATAACCCATCAGCCAACATTGTATACGCAACCGAACCAATAACCACACTACACTTTCTCATTCTCTCAAGAAGCCTTTTTGCAGAATTTAACTTGCCGCACTTGCATAGCCCATCCAAAATAGCTCCATAACTAACTTCATTAGGCACTAATCCTTTGGCTTCCATGTCATCCACAAGTCTCAAAGCTTCTCCAAAATTACCTCTGTGACAATGCCCACCGATCAAAGCATTATAAGTAACACAATTTGGTGAAAGATTAAACTTTGACATCTCATCAAAAACTTTCATAGCTATTCCGAGCTTTCCCTCTTTGGCAAACCCATTAATCAAAGTATTATAGGTGACTTCATTCGGGAACACCGTCTTCTTCCTCATCTTTTTCAACAATAAGTAACCTTTGGAACTTCTATTGTTTCTACACAAATCATCTATGAACATGTTATATGTACACACATCTGCTTCAAGACCCTTACAACTCATACAGTCAATCAGCTCAGAAGCTGCTTTGTACCTTCCCTTCTTACAATACCAATACAGCAAAGTATTGTAAGTAACTACAGTCGGAACATAACTGGCTTCTTCCATCTTCCGAAGGAGATAACTTGCTTTCTTCAGCTTTCCATCGACACACAGACTTTGTAACAGTATATTGAAAGTACAAACATTAGGACAAATTTTTCTTGCCAACATTTGCTTGAAAAATGACCAAACAACCCCTGAAGGCTGCTCCTTCGCCAATGCCGCCAATATCATATCACATGTATAAATCGACGGCCTAAACCCTCGTAAACCCATCAAATTGAAAGTCTCTATAGCATCTTCAACCATTCCTTTTCGCACATAAAGCCTAATTAGAATGTCGAAAACTGACGGATTAGAATTGCAAAGAGGGTACGTGTCCATGAGAGCACCGAAAAGCGAATTGGACCCAATACCCATTTCAAACAACTGGGTCAAAATAGTTTTGGAAGAGCCATACATTCTAGCCCTAATCAGTATGTGGGTTGTAATACAATACACATGAGTGATGTGATCCATCCCCAAACCAGGTTGTGTAATTACCCAGTTGAGAAATTTCAAAGCCAGCTTTCCATGAACCGGTCTGAGTGAAGCCAGTTTGTAGTCCATGTGATTCAGTGATTCCCAACGGTCTATTGTGAGGATTGTGTAGATACTACTCTCCATTTCAGAACCTGTATCCACAAGCATACAAATTGAGAGAGAGCGAGGGGTGGGGGGAGAGAAGTTACTGCGGGCCACACTTATACATTATTTTGTAGCAGTGTTTTGTTGTTAGTTTCTTTCTTCCCCGTGTGGAGCGATTTCTTGGATTATTATGTACACGGCTTCACTTAAGCGGTTACCCACCTCATGCTCATGCAATTGATGTAGTGTCCCGTTAATGTTACTCTTTTAATGTAATTCTTCTGTCGCTTGACAATGGAAAAAAAAAAAAAAAAAACCTCTACTTCAAGATAAAGATAAAAGGACTACCGATACATATTTGTAGAGAGAGAAGCGTACCAGATGTTGGCGTTCTGCCTTCTCTTTCACCAAAACCTCTTGAAGACCCCATGTGAGAGAAAGTTCTGGGTTTCGGTAATTTACGGCGGAAAAGATGGGGTCTTTTGGCTGTCGAATAACTCAAACGGAGAGGCATCACATCACTGATCCTCAGTTCTTCTTCTTCATCGCTATAGTATGTGAGAAAACTAGAGTTTATATGTAGTTGTTCAGTGGGGTTGAA
>CM033796.1:1383332-1408332 GCA_019656835.1 Rhododendron ovatum
GAAGATGCGGGAAACGAGGAAAAGAAAGGGGGGTAATTTATGAGTAATTAATCAATATTACCGCCACATGGTATGGACCACTACAGAAAGGCAAATTGCTATTCCCCCACCCCCCCCCCCCCCCCCCCCCCCCCCCCCCCCCGACACACCCCCCCTCCCCGGCCCCACCTCCCTTTCCCATGTTACCCCTCTCTCTCTCTCTCTCCCTTCCTTTTCTTTCTTTCTTTCTTTCTCGGTTTTTTTCTTTTT
Source organism: Rhododendron ovatum (assembly GCA_019656835.1). Taxonomy (NCBI): domain Eukaryota; kingdom Viridiplantae; phylum Streptophyta; class Magnoliopsida; order Ericales; family Ericaceae; genus Rhododendron; species Rhododendron ovatum. Next base: position 1,383,582 of record CM033796.1, read on the forward strand.
TTTTCTTTTTTCCTTTTATTACCGGTTTGGTTTTTTTTTTTTCATTTTTTTTCTTTTTCTTTCTTTCTAGTTTAAATTTTTTTTCTCTTTAATAATAGGTTCAAGTCTAATTCTAGACTTTGTAAAGTAATTGAGAGAAAAAAAAGTATTTAAATTGATTATGTTTATCCGACTGTTTTATTTTTCTTTTTTTGTCCTTTATAGATTAAAAAATATAGTTACGAAAATAAGTGTTTCAATTTTCAATCCGTTTGAACCAGTGTAAAGATGTTATTTTTCTCATCATTTCATCCTAAATGGTCGTAATAAATTTTTGGCTTCAAGGCCTTTCAGTGGACACCCTAAGAGAGTTTTGAAACTAAATAATGAGCCTTAGGGTGTTTGTTGAAATGCCTTAAACCAAAAAATTCATTATAACCATTTAAAATAAAATAATAAAAAAAACGACGTTTCAATGAACATTAAATAATGAACCAGTCCAAGGCCTTTCAATGAACACCCTAAGAGAGTCCTTAAACTAAATAATAAGTCTTAGGGTGCTCGTTGAAAAGCCGTAAAACAAAAAATTCATTAAGATTACAATTAGTGTTCGGGAACGTTTTAGGAGTTTCGTAGGGGCTACTGTGCCAATGGGGACAACAGAGCCCTCGGGCCCCCCTACTTTTTAATTTTTTATTTATTTAATAACTTATATCTTATTTATTTAATTTCTATAAATACACCATTTGTATATTTAAAAATATAATTCAAGAATTAAGTGCTTTAATTTTCAATTCAGTTAAATCAGAGCAAAGATCATTTTTTTTTAATTTTAAATGGTTATAATGAATTTTTTGGTTTAAAGCCTTTCAATAAACACCCTAAGGCTCATTATTTAGTTTCAAGACTCTCTTAGGGTGTCCACTGAAAGGCCTTGAAGCCAAAAATTTATTACGACCATTTAGGATGAAATGATCAGAAAAATAACATCTTTGCAATGGTTCAAACGGATTGAAAATTGAAACACTTATTTTCGTAACTATATTTTTTAATCTATAAAGGACAAAAAAAGAAAAATAAAACAGTCGGATAAACATAATCAATTTAAACACTTTTTTTTTCTCTCAATTACTTTACAAAGTCTAGAATTAGACTTGAACCTATTATTAAAGAGAAAAAAAATTCAAACCGGAAAGAAATAAAATGAAAAAAAAAAAACCAAACCGGTAATAAAAGGAAAAAAGAAAAAAAAAGAAGAAAACCGAGAAAGAAAGAAAGAAAGAAAAGGGAGAGAGAGAGAGAGAGAGAGAGAGAGAGAGAGAGAGAGGGGTAACCGGTAATAAAAGGAAAAAATAAAAGAAAAGAACAAAACTGGGAAAGAAAGAAAGAAAGAAAGAAAGAGAGAGAAGGGAGAGAGAGAGAGAGGGGTAATATGGGAAAGGGAGGTGGGGCCGGGGAGGGGGGGGTGTGTCAGGGGGGTGGGAAAAGCAGGTCTCTACAGAAAGTCTAGGATGCGGTGACCAGTCCACTGCATGTTTTTTGGGCCTATTTCGGATTCTAAAAAAATATTTATAAATTTTAAAATAACATTTTACGGGATCCTGTAAAAAATCAGCTCCAACAGATATCCGTAGGTATATTTTTCAGAATTAGTAGGAACGAAACGGTATAGTTTTGCAGTTTCGTCCTACAAATTCAAAAAACATATCTTTCGATATCTGTTGGAGCTGATTTTTTACAAGGTCCCGTAAATATTATTTTAAAATTTATGAATATTTTTCTGTATTTTTTTGGAATCTGGAATGGGCTCCATAAGGCGTGCAGTGGACGGTCACCGCAAAGTGCATGCGGTGACCGTAGTCCGGCTGTAGACCACTATAACTTACACGTTTTTGTAAGGTTCGTACACTTAATGGCACTTAATGGTAGATCACACATAAATATGTGATTGTAAAGTGATCAAATTACCAAATGACGATACTTCCGAACTATTTATAATTTTATAAGTTGAGTGACTTTCGCATCTCTTTTTACTAACATTTCATTTTTTTAAGGGTGTGAAATTACCAAAATATTCTTTTACTTTGTCATGTATCTTTTTTGTTGCTATCCAAATGAAATGATTTTTGTACAAAGTTTGATTACATTTTGGTAATTTTACACTCTAAAAACAAAGAGGAAATTATGGTTAGTGAAATGGGAAGTGCAAAAATCACTCTCTTTCATATGGGCTTGTTAACTTTATTTTAGTATTTTTGTCCAAGTGGTAATTTTTCTTTTTTCTTTTTTACGGTTTTGCTAATCTCTGCCCTTAGGCGGAGGATAATAGTGACAAATAAATTCGGATATCAATACATATTTTATGGATATTAATACACTTTTTTCGAATTTCAATGCATTTTCTCCCTATTATCATATGCGTGATAGGCTTGTTAACATTTTCCATTTTTCATATTTCATATTCATTCTGTCTCCAAGTTAAAGACAACCCATTCTCCTTCAATTTTGGCATCTTTTGGTATAATTAAGTAATAATTTGTTGTTAACATTTCTTTATAATTTTCTAAATTAATTATTTATCTCGACGAGAGGAATAAAAAACTGTAAAATCATAGACCAAATTTTGGAAAATATGTTCAAATAAGAACATACTAAAAGGAAAAATTACCGACTGTTTCAATCTTTTTTGTCTCCAGACAACTTTTTTGCCTTTTGGTCGTAATTTTTTTAAGCTTTTTTAGTCTTATCTTGATTAATCCAACAAAACTAACATCAACCTAAAACAAATTTTAAAAAAAACGAAAAAAATACCAAAATTAAAATGAGAATCTAGGGAAGACAATTGATTTGCCCAATCCACTTTAAGTTGCCTACACTTGTTTTTTTTAACGGCCAGTTGCTAACATTCATTTCTGCATTTTAACCTCTCACAATAAAATATGTGTCACAATAATTGTACTCCTATATACAAGCAAGTGTATTAAGCTGTCACAATAGTAAGCAAGAATAATTTGCAGTCAAAGCAAATTAGGAAAAATTAACAAAAAATGAAAACACAACTCCGAACACAACTACTGTATTCAGAGCCATTGGATGCACATGACCCACATTCAGACTTTTTCTTATCATCAGTTGACGTAAATGCTGTTTGCACGACATCGATATACCAGAGAGAAATGACCACAATATTGGAAATTTGGAGCACATGAAGCTTTATACAGACACTGGGTAAAGACAATGTCAAATAACAAACTCCAAAATAAACCATTCTCTCTAAACAAACTCATCCATTTCAGTTCGTTGAGTCAGATACCAGAGGAGCGGTAAGAATTGGAATAGGCCAGTTGATCAATAGATAAAACCAAAAAAAAAAAAGATGGGCCCAAAGATTAAAGATTATACAAGAGAGTGACTAATGCTCTCCAGAAAAATATGTACATTCTATGAACCTGTGAAGCTGACAAGATACTACCAAAAGAAACAGTTTCCTTTTACTATTTAAGCGGATAATTAGGGCTTCATTTCCAAACCACCACACCACAGAGGTCGATCGGTGCGTTTCAAAAATACAATTTTGCAGTTTGTTTCCCAACAGAGATCTCCCCCAAAAGTATGATCATGGCACTCCAACCCGAATCAGTCACTCTCTATCTGCAAGATAGGGAAACAAAAAAATAAAGTCAAACAAGATAAATTTGGCATCACTTGTCCATCTAGGGTAAGCGGGCAAACATTGAACCATATGTGACCAAGACAATATGTAGGTTTTGTATTTTCCAAAGTACCGAACGATACACAGATTAAAGAAGAAAAGTACGATCAGAGTGGCAGATAAGATAAAGAGAGGCTGACGGAACAAAGCCAGAAACCACAACCACTGCCCTTGTAGGCCACGTGGGGTATTGTCACTACGTAAACCGTGTGATAGGAGCTCAAATCTCTTTGTACAGTTATGTTTCCAAAATATTGTTTCCCATAGGCTTGGTTCTTGGTTTAAAACAGAAGAAAGAAACTCAGGCTCAGTAAGCAATCCTGAGAAAACGGAACCAAATTATACACGGCCAATTGACTCCTCGTTGTCACCATCATAAAGGGTGTTCCTGGTGCCTCGATGACTGACGACGTTGGCCATGACTCTGGGTCTGATTACCAAGGTGTCCTAGGTTCTCTATTTCGATTAACGTTTCTCTCACGCCACAAACATCCAGGAGGTCTAATAGGGCCCAAGCAAGAGCTGAATCCCACAAGCTCGGATAACATCACATACTTGGTAGGGGGCAGCATTGTGTCAATGATATGAGAGGCTATACCTATGGGGAGGTCAAGCAGTAGAGCTATATATCTATCATTCTAAATTTCTAATACAACTGGTTTCTCATATCCTCTCCACTTCTCACAAACGGATGATCATCCTCCACGTTGTCCTCTTTTGAAAGATACAAAATTGCACCTTACATAACACAATCCGCAAAATGGTAGGGAAGAAGTGAAAAATGAAATCCAAGAGTAGACAAAGCGAACAATTTGTTACCTAGACTCGTCTTTAACAAGAATGGAGAGGTTGAGATCCAAGTACATAGGTTAAGTTAGAAGCAGGATCCTTCTAAAAAGGGTGCGCTCCCAAGACGGGATCTTCTAAAAAGGGTGCGCTCCCAAGATGCGAGCTGGAATCAGAGCTCCCAAGATGGGAGTTTGACAGGAGAATGGGAGCTTATAGGGCCGTCGCAGTTATTCTCTTACTTTTAAGGGAGTCATGCCATTGTGGAAACAAGAATATGAAAATCATTTGACTCAAGAAGTTTTGCAAATTGAAAATATTTAACTTCCAATAATTACCCTTTAAGATTGGGAAAATTCTCAATAAGTATCACTTTTCCTTTGAATGATTAACTATTTAAAGATATTATATACATATTTATATATAACCTATATACGCTCCTTAGGAGCTCCCAACCTTAGGAGGGTGCCTCCTCTCCCCCGCATCCGATCCTGTTTTGTGCCAGGCGAGTTGTTTGGGCAAATTATGCAATTTTCCAACACCAACAAAGCCTTAAAATGTGACTTTAAGCATGTGACTACTTGAACGTTGTTTCCAAGGTATCACAAAGCACAAATATAATATGGGACTTGCAAAGTTTCATGCAATGTTCTAGACTAACTGCTTCCTCAATGAGTGTCAGAATACAATGTCGGACACATATTTCATATCCTGGAGTGTCTGACATGTACTTTGCCTACTTACAACTAACAAGAATCCATATAACACAGAAAAAAATTGTTGTGTCCAATTAAACCAAATAAAAGCAAGCCCTAAACTACATCACCACAAGGCATGTAGTCCAGTCTACAAGAAAAAAGAAAAAGAATTTTATCGGATGCATGCCTCATAGAATATTTCAATTGGAAATGTTAACTGCACTACTATAAGCTATTACCACCATTTTAACAGGACTTAAAGCAGACAGAATATGCAAATTGAAGTTGGTGCCAAGCTAACACGTACATGGAAATTGAAGATTAAGTTATAGCAGTACGGGAGTGATGATGCAATGAAGGCTTCGATATTCAACCAAAGCCAAATCCTTCACTAGCTTCATGGATAGCAAGGAGTAAGCGTTCTTGAAGCTGTTCCTTGGAGGCATACTCAGGGAGGTCTAGTTGATTGAAGCTGCAAAAATTAAAACAACAGGCTTTTCAGACAACCCATCCTATGGGAAAAAAAAGAAGAAGAAAGAAAGGAGAAAAATAATTGCACACGGTAAACAGCAAGTAATCTAAGCACCAACCAGGTATGAGCTGATGGTAGCCGCACAGGAGCACCATACGCTTTGTGAATCTGAAACCTCTGAGGACCAGAAATGCCTTGCAATGCTTTGAAACCCTCTAAAGGAACCTTTGGCACAAAAAAAAAGGTATTCAGCAATATAGAAGCACATTACTTATACCCAGCACTAATGCTTTTACTTATACCATCTAACGAGTCACACTAAATGCATCAATACATGTACTACGTAAAGCCCATCAGATGATGGTTAATGTCATGTCAGATGGTAGCCAAATGCGTTACCAAAATGTCATCACCGTAGCATTACCATACGTACAACTTTTTTTTTGGATAAATCCACAGAACAATAGAGATTAAACAAATCGAACATATTCGATCGCAGTTTCTCAAATGAAACACAAACTCAGTAGTAAGATAATAGTAGAATGACTATCCGCCATGGACAGGAAACGGAAATAAACATGGAAGAAGATAAATCATGTGTAGGAGATCTAACAAATAGCACAAATCATCTTGCAGTCATATAGATCATAACAAATGTAACTATTATAAGAAAATAGATGCTATTCCATGTGGGGCATCAAGTTACCTTCGATGTACCAGTCACAAACTGCAGCAATCTTGCCATATCTTCCTTGTTAAAAGATTTGACAACCTCCCAAAACCACTGAACAACACTGGAGGCAGCTGTATAGCCAGTATACTCGGTGTTGGCCTTCAGATCATCCACTGCAAGGAAGATAACATCAATATTTCATTTATCCAAAAAATTGCTCCAAGTATACTGCAAATAGTAAAGAAGGGCGACAGCATGCCAACTCACAATCAATTTCTGGAAGCCCACTTATTAGAAGCTCAAGCTCTTTATCATTGAAGATTGAGATAAGTTCTCGAGGTATCATTTCATTGAAACCGTCCAGGAAGGAATTAATTTGAGGGCGGATAGCATTTGTCAGAATATGATCAGCCACAAGGTCCACATACTCATGCTTTGTTTCTTCTGTGACCCTTGTGTTTCTTCCTCCAGGTTTAAGTTCATAATCAGTAACCTTTCACAAGTAAAATAAAAATTAGGAATGATTTCAAACGAAGTTAACAAGGATGCTCAACTAAACTTCTGACCTCTTCTAACAAAAGCAGATAAACAATTAGATTTTTCCCCAAAAAAAAAAAGTTGGGCTATAGACCAATGCATAAGTCAAAAGATGGAGGAAACAATACCTCCGTTTTCTCATAGAGGATATGCTTCTCTTCATCTGCATCCATGCTGAATGTTAGATCAGGTATGTCGCTGACGTCATTCTGAAATAGGGAAAAGGCAAGAACCATCGTTGTTCATAAAATGTGTGAATTGTGGGAAGTAGAAGGGAATCGTATTGAAGTAACTTACCTCCAGCATCCACTTCAAGTTCTTGTAGTAGTCAGGATCTATAGCCTCTATATCGTAATATGTCACCTTCACACCAAGTATGTGCTTGTAGAAGGACCGAGTGAAATAAACATCCAACAATTGCCCATCAAACAGCGCCTTAGCAACCTATACAGAATACTTGCAATTTAAGTTATAGAATATCAAAGGTTCAACCGACATGCAGCTGATTGGGACACAAATAAAAGGAAATGACACCGCCCTAATCAAGAGAGAAAACTCTGAATGGTTATGAAAGACTTACCACACGGCCCACAAATTTGAAATAAGAAAGATGTTCAGTCTGGTAGACAGAGTTGGGATTTGGCTGAAAGGTTGCGTTGTTTCCCACAGTGGTGAAAAGCAAAGCTCCCTTGTCGAATATTACCCTGGACAGTAATTGATACCACTCTCTTGTCAAACCACCAGCATCAATACCCTCTTCACCTTGAAAATGTACATTTAGTCTACCCTTTAGGTCCTGACTAGTTCGCATCCGCAATTGATTATACGAATCCTCTAGGACATACGCACGTCGAACACTAACCCGCAGTGGGGCAGGTAGGTGTTGCTCATGCTGCTGCCTGATTCTTGAACGGAAATAGGCTCTTTTGTTGTCAAAATCAATCAGCCTTGGGGCCTTCAGCATCATGGAAAGGGATTTCTCCAACAAACCTGGATTCTGCCTCACAAAAGCATTCAGTAATCGGCGATGCTTCTCAGCAAACTTTCCAAAAGTGACAGCACCATCAAGCCTTTTTCGTAAATCAACTCCACCTTTGGTGGGTGATGGAGCCGAAGTCCCAGCAAACTCTTTGACTTCTCTGGCAGTTATGTCGGCATGATCTTGCTGCATGGTGGCATTGTTTGATTGCAATTTCTCACATAAAACAAAGAAAGACTCAATGAAAGGCAATAATCTTAGAGTTCCAGGAGGAAGAGGAGGAGATGAAGATAAGGATCCAGACACATGTTCCCCTGCATTTGTATTTGACAAAATCGAAGAGAACGAGCTCTGGGCCAATCCTGCCTCAGTTGTGCTTATGCAGTCACTCAGTTCTTGCCATAATGGCTCGAGCGCAACACTTAAATTCCACATAATGGAATGCTCTTCCACTTCTCCATCACCTTCCATCTTATTCCCATCAACATTAGGTGAAGTAAGAGAACTAAGTGTCTGAAGCACGCGGAGAATGGCATGGCCGGCCATAGACCCAGCACTCAAACCAAGCATGTGTGTATTCCTCAATGTAATGAGCTCATTGACGGCTGAATTGCTCGAACTGTGAGCCAGCTCTGAAAGCTCTGAAATAAAGAACTTTCGATGGGGGGCAGCAACAGAGGCCAACTTCATTAGTACCTCTCCAGCAAGTGTGTAGACTTTGTCAGAAAGCCTAAACATTACATAGTGGAAGTTAAACGCACATTCACCGCAGCAGGGAAAAATATAGACAAAAAAGAGACTACGAAGCACATCCAATGAGAGAGCACAAAACAAAATTGATTAATAATCAAAAAGAATACGTAAACAACTTCAGTAGTTACAACAAGTGGTTTCTTTGCTAACCCAGCATCAAAATTCAGAATTGAACCGGTGCATTAGATAGCAAAAATTTAAGACAGCAAACTTTTGCAGAAAAAAAGCCAGTATAACATACCCCTCATGGCCAAGAAGGCTGCAAACATTGTGCAAATCAGCTTGTGGGAGCTCCAAGAAGATATTCAATTTATCAGCGCCTCTCTTCTTATCTGATGTGGAAGACTCAGCCCCGGCAATTTTATCATCTTGCTTAGATTCCACTTCAGACAACGGCATATCTTTCTTAACACCACCTGTAGCTTCATCAGGAGAAATATCCTGGGGAATGGCTGCTGCCTGTTCAGATTGGAGTTGACATTCCAACTTTGATGCTGCGGTGCAGACTACAACTTTAATCAGACCCATGACCTGCACCATATTGATGAACCGATAACTATTCAATTTTCCAAATAGCAATACAACCAAATCTAGTCAAGGACAGACCATGGGCTACAAGATTGAAGCATAAGTCCTACCTGCTCAAGATGAGCACTGCTGCGTATGAAAAGTGGCTGACTTAACAATCTAAGGAACAATATCAAAGGAATGTCCAATCTCCGAATGCTGAGTGACAGGTTTGATAAATCTTCTCCTTCAATTTTCTCCTTCCCTTTGTCCTTTGTAATTTCTGGATGGTTTGGATTTGAATACTCCGGAACAAGTGAGACGTCAAAGTGGAACAAGATGCTGGCAACTGCAGAATGGTTGGTGGCCAGATAAGTCAAAATCTCAAGTACCCGGCGCAACACCAAGGGCGGAAGACCTGTAGACAGAAGAACTTTCACATAATTCAACATGCGAACCTAAAGAATCAACGATGGAATGTTAAGTCAAATGGAAAGGAAAGCAGGTACCATCCACCAATTGAGATCGTCCATAAACCACATTAGATTGACAACCATAAAGCCTCTGGGAATTAACTGTTGTCAATCCACTGACAGGGCTTTCGGTCTCAGGCTTGATCGTGTCAAGTAGAAGCCGAACCAGAGTTGGTCTTGTAACACTGTGCGCACAAAGATTCAGCAACAGCCTCTGTAGAAGGCCTTTCCCAAGAGGCTAACAGGAAGAAGGAAAAACTGTCACCAACTAAATTGAACCTTATAATTCTAAAAATTTAAAATGTTATGCCACAAAAAAAAAAAAAACTGACAAAAAACTCCGGTGCTCCCCCAAGAAGCTCCCTTATTTCTATCTATTGAAGGAATATAAACTACCTGCGCCAATCTTAGGAGTCGGATCAATGCTTTCAAAGCATGTGCATCCAAAAGCGGCTCCCCTTCAATTTCCTTCAACTTCAAGCTATCTGCAAGAGCAGAAAATGCCCTTCGGCCTACTGTAACACCAACACCTCTGTCCATCACTGCATGTCTGTCAAACCCTAAACCATTCCTCCGAGTGTTAAGTCTGTGGCTACTTCCAAAAAGGCTGCGAGCCTGATAATGACTCATTGCTCTGTCCCTGAGCATTTGTGCTTCAGCAAGTAATGTAGAAGGCAATGCTGACAAAACTGCCTCTGAGCTAGTTAAAAGAACCTGAGATAAAAGCAAATGCCAGGGTTATCCCAATTCTCAGAGAGTAACAAGCAGCAAAGTTCAAGTCTCAAGGTGCAAACCTCTTCACGTAAATCGGCAGGAAGAGTAGCTATGATTGAAGCATTGTCCATCTCAACCGGTTGTCCTTCGGCAAGCTGTGCTACCCTCTGTGCTCGTTGTTGGGCCAAAACTTCTGCTTGAATTTCTGGAGGAAGTGCAGCTAAAAACTCTGGATCAATATCTTCAGCTGAAGGTGGGGCATAAGTTGGATTTGGTGCAGATTGAGCTTGCTGGGAAGCTAGTACTTCTGCCCTGAGATCTTCAGGAAGTGCCTCTAAGAAGGTTGGATCGATACCATTCGCATTTGGAGCCTCGTTATTCAAACTTGTTTGATCAGTCTGAACAGCATCTTGAGCAACCAGAGAGTTCTGCCCCGACAAGGGTTCATCCACCCCAACCTGAGAAGGTAGGGGGAGTTGCTCAACTTGATTGCCTTCCATGACCTCATTGTTCATATCAACATCCAAACCTCCATTGCCCGGAGAATCAAGACAATCACCTGGGTTAGAAATCTCAAAGCCAGAGGTTAGCAATGCATGAGTACTAGACTGGCTATCTGTTGCAGAAGATCCCTCACGGCCCAAATCCTGAAACAGCACATGATAAAGACCTTGTAAGAGCATAAGAAACCTTTCATACTATGTATAGATGAGGCAGAAAAAAGATTTACGACTGTCTATACCTGTCCATTGAGGGTTTCATTTCCTTCACCAATTTCCATGCTATCATGACCTTCCAAAGCATAGTTCCCAGTGACCACATCACTCAACATAGGCTCATGTTCCTGCAGGCATTCATTGGCTTCAACAACCTGTGGATTGCTTTCTTCTTGATGAGGAACACTTTCAACCATCTGATCAGTTTCATGATGAGAAGCTTCAACACCATTCTCATGATGCTGACCTCCAGTCTGCTGACCACCAGTACTATCATTTGCTAGGAGAACATCTGACTGTGAATTTTGTAACTGCCTTTCGGACGAACTGTTGTCAGGAGCAATACTGCGTAATTGAGATGTGAACTGTTCCTCCATTGCCTGTGCAATACTTGCAGCTAGACCACCTGCTTGTGGCTGACCATCGTCTGTCCATCTACCATCACCTGGTCCTCTTCTGGCTGGCAAACGCAAAGACTCCAGACCCACAGAGAAATCAGCCAAGGGTGGTGGTGCCGCACCACCCAACTGGTCACCAAACAGATTAGCTGGTACATGATCATAGGGAAGAACAGGGGCATCAAACATGAAGAACTGAGATACATCAAAGCTTCCAGCTGAGGGTTCCACTTCCCTGGATGAAATGAGGTCCCCAGACTGGGATGGCCTCAAGAGGAGAGGGTGTTGAAGACTGTTTCCTTCTGTAACAGATTGCTCAAAGGAAGTCCTACTTGTCTGGCGGCGACGTTCAAAGCCTAGAGGCCTACGAAGACCGAAAAGGTCATCCACATTCACCCCTTCAAAGGGCTCAGCGGAAACATCAATGAGACCACTTGTAGCTCCAGGTTGCCCTAGCACTTGCAAATGATCTAACCCATCAAGGGCTTCCCTCCATCTTACCTCTATCACACGGTTTTCATGAAATTCATCGTCCTCTTCTTCATCAACCATATCATCATTGTATTCATCCCCCAAGCCAGCATCATCATGGTCTTCTACATCTGTATCAGCTAGAGACATCAGACCAGTACCATCTGCTGCTATATCCTCGTCCTCATCCTCCCCATCATCATCATCCTCATCATCATCACCATCATCCCCAATGTCATCATCTTCATCACCCATATCATCATCCGCCCTGTGCTCAACGCGAAAAGTCATCTCAATCTGGTTTCTATTGTTTAACACGTCACCTTCCTCAATTTCTTCACGCATGAAATCAATCCCAAGCTCCATAGGTGGATTAGCAATTACAGTCTCTTCCACGTCAACTCTCATATCCTGCTCCATTGACTCATTTCGGTTGTCATCATTATCACCTTGATTCTGAGATGTTCCCATGTGCTGCTGCGGCATATCTTCTGCATCACTAACTTCCCGTTGACTGCTCCTGCTCAGATTGGGCTCCCCAGTCTCAACTACCGCCAGTGTAACTGCTTGATCATCGGACCTACCATTGGAAACTGTGGACTTTTTCTTGGTAAGGGCATCGGATCGGAAGACCTGCTCACTAGCATTAGCGGCACGTGTTAGGCTTTCCAAAGCCTTAACTATAAGGTTCACTAGTTTAGGAGCCTCAGGATGGTCCAAATCAATCACCTGAAGAATGCTGGTAAGAGACTGAACCATTCCACCATCTATCATACTTTTTGCAATGTCAGGTGAGCACCCAGAACCAGGTAAGCTGCCGGAGGATGAGTTTTTTGACAAAATGGAATATACCAGGTCAGCAAAAGCAACAACCCTTTTATGTGGAAACAGGCTGCTCTTGGAAGAACTGCTCTCCGACTTCGAAAATGAAGATAAAGCTTTCACAAGTTCATTGATTACTCGCCTACGTCCTTCACTAGAACGACCACACAAAACCACCAGAAACCATGAGGCTTTTTCAGACAACTTGCTTCTCCATTCATCAGGTCCAGCATTTTTATCTGTGGACAGGGGAAGAAGTCGATGCAAAACATGATGCAGTATGCCACCAGGTCCAGGACTTTCTAAATGATTAAATCCCCGCAATTGGCACGGTTCTGAATCCCGTCTCAGTATAACCCCAACTGCATGGACATACATCAGAAGAATGTCACTCAACAGTTTCAAAACGAAAGTCACCTTAGCTAGTGCTGCAGATCTCTCTGATAGGTTGTCTGTCTCAACCTTCTTTGTCTCCTCAACCTTTGATTTACCCTTTACCTTCGAAGCAGCTTCATCCACGTCCATAGCAGTAGAGTAACTACCACAGTCCTCGTCCCCTTTAGGCAAAGGATATTTCCATAGAATTTCAAGAAGCTGATCAATTACCTGAGTAAGATTTGCAGGAATCTTTTTGTGGCCTTTGGGAGACTTACCAGGGGCATCATGGCTGTTACTTTCAGGAATCTTTACACATTCATTAGAAGATGCTGCAATTTCAACACCAGATGCCTTAGATTTGTCCTTTTCCCTTTCCTTTGATAACACCACTATAGTCCTCCCTCCTGATGACTCCAACTGACAAACAGCAGTTGCAGCTTTCAGAAAAACCCCTGGATCTCTTGAGATAACAGGAGCCATTGATGTCAAAAATGACCGGGGGGAAACACGACCAGCATGACGATTTCCAGTAAGAGTTTGCCGTATCTCCAGTTCCATAGCTGTTTGCAGTGTCTGAGGATCCTCAAGTAAATGACGGATGATGGCAGATGCCAGGGTGTCATATCCAGGAAAGAAGCAACTTCTTGGAAGACTAAAGAGAGCAACCAGGCCTCCCTTCTCAAGGAAGAGCAGAGCCAGAGCGTGTGTTTTTGTCAAGCGGGCACATAATTGTAGAACAGCTTGCATGACCACAGCTGGGACGTGCTGACTGATTAGGTCACACGCGACAGTCAGTACCTTATGACTCTCCTCAATAGTCAGATAGCCAGTAGATTTTCCAAAAATCTTCTCAAATGTAGTTTCAGTTTCTTCTTCATGAGTTTCTGGAGTTGATTTTCTCTCAGTAACTACTTCCAACGCTGACAATGCATTTTGCTCAGCAGATGAATCAGGTAAAGGACCTGCTGCAATTCCTTCAGTATTATCTGAAGAAACTCTAGGCCTGGACTGTAACAAAATATCCAAGATAAGAAGCAGAGTACTAATGCATTTCGGAGCCAAAACCTCACTTCCCAAGCCAATTTGATCCCTGAAGTTCATCAATATATCAATGGCCACAGAGACAACACCATTTTTTGCAGCCATTTCTCTTGCACATCCATCTTCGGAAAGAAGCAATGCCAAAATATGAGACACCATACTCAAAGCACTTGTATCCTTCGTAAATTCTAAAGGACAAAGCTTCAGCTGCTGAATAAGATAAGACGTCACTGTTTGGCGATCTTCTCCTTTGTTCCTATTACACAGGGTTACAAGCAAGTCCGTCAACGGGAACGCCATAGAGTCACTACTCTGGAACAATTTCATCGCTGCAGCAAGAATATCATCAACAGGTGGTGCTTTTGTTTGTCCCACCTCTGTCAAAACATCAACTGATTTATCAACGCTATCAACTTTAGATGATTCTGAAGAATTCCCCAAAGATAGAGCAAGTGCCCGAGCCAGTTCATCATCCTCATGTACTGGGTCTTCAGCATGACTAAACAACCATTCCATAGCCATCTCAACACTATTTCTTTCAACGCGTCTCAATGCTTCCTCTGCCCTTTCCCTTGTAAAACCCATCTCCACAATTGTAGAAATAGTAGCTTCATCAGGTGGGGGGGCCATGAACCTCTGGTTTGTACTACCCGTCACACCACTGCGATTTCGCTTGACGTCTCCAACACCAGAATACACATGAGTAACAAGAGTAATAATTGAAGTGATAAAACTAGGGCTACAACTGGAAAACATGGGATGGTTCCACACTGGAAGTATGACATCCAGAACCTGAGACTGGAGCATGCGAACAAATGCCTCTGGGTCCCTTGGAACAGGAAACAATCCAATGGACAAACCAACTGCAGGCTGAACAAGCAGTTGGGCCTGGGATGTAGAGTTTGAAGACAGGAGTGTAGAAGAATTAACAAAATACTCAAGCAATCGACAATAGCTCTGTAATGTATCAAGCAACCATGAATTGTGAGATAATTTGCTTGCTTCACCAGGTTTCTCATGACCAATAGAAGACGTTGGAATAGAGCACGGGGGCGTCCATAACAACTGGCTTGTAGCTTCAAATGTGGTAAGTAGTTCCCTAAAGGTTCCATGGACATAAAAGTTGTTTACCATTGCTGTATAAGAAGTTCGCCGCCTGTTATCAAATGTAAGTGCAGCCATGTCACTCACAACCTTTCCAAGATAGCGGCACTTCACTGACATAGAGGTACCAGTCCCTGTGCAGGTAGAATACCCTGAGAAACTAAAAGCCTCAAGAAAAACTTTAGCAAGCGCAGAGCCAATGCTCTTCGAAGCTGAACTCAACGGTCCAGACTCAGTTCTACGACGATTTGGTGATGTGAATCCTTTGACAAGAGCGGTGAAGAAAGACCGGACAGTTGAAGCGAGTTTGCTCAGAGTTTCCGAAACAAGAACTTCAGGACTTTTCTTCTTCACATCCAAGGAAGAAGTTTCAAGTGAATTGGCTGAAACTTCTGAATCGAAGTTCAAAGCTTCTACATACCTCCCCATCCTTCCACCTCTGATCCGTGTTAACCCATGCCGACTGCGACGGTTAAAGCCTTCACCAGATCGAACTACTGAAAGAAAATCACGTTCTGCCCCCCAATGGGATTGAGAACCATTCCTGACATAAAGAGGGTTCATGTATGTCACCATAGGGATGTTCCCGTCATCGTCACTCTCTCTCCCAACAGCATTGGATGCAGCCGCATCTGTATCTGCCCTTTCAGATTCTAGTTCACCACTTTGCTTCTCATCCACCTTGGAATCACAACAGAGAGAAATCTGCCACAGTATTTCCCTGTAAGCCTTCCCAAGATCTTTCAATACATCAGCATCTGCAGTACCAAGCTCAGAGACCACAGTAGTATTTCCCTTCAACAGCGAATTGGAAAGAGACAGAATGCCTTCAAGACTGGAGAGACATCTCAAGACATTCATCTGCTTTGAAGCTTCTAGCTGAACAAGGTGCGTCCCCCCAACTGAAACTAAAAGTTCGTTGGTCAACTTCAAATGCTCTCTCAAGAAAGAACATACAGCTTTAGCAAGGGAAGCAGAATTCTGCGCAGAGAAGTTCTTGAAGGCCACAGAGATGCTCTGACCGACAGACATTGAAAGAGGCACTAATGGCAAAGTAAATAACTGCAGAATAGCATCAATTCCCTTCTTCTCAACAAATATCCGACAGGTGTCAGAATTCTGAAGTATTGTTTCAAGAAGACGAGCAGCATTGCTTATACAGTCAGGAAGAAAAGACTCAACACTTACCAATGAGGCATCAGGAGTGGGCTCAGTGGACTGCTCAGTCTTATCAACCTTACATGATTCCTTGTCATCTGAGGGAGCCAAATTCTTCTCTTCCACATCAGTTTCCATGGGAACTGGAATTGAACCACAGAGAGAATCAGTTGATGAGGAAGAAGCTTCTACCCCAGACCCAATCTTTGCTATAGCATTCAAAATTTCAATCAACATGTCTACTCCAGAACCACGCAATGAAGATGCATGACGCATTAGTTCATCAAGACCACCAGACAAAGATCCAGGAGTGTCACCAGTAAGGGCACGCAGGTAGGACCTTGTAGTAAATATTTTCACAAAGCACCTCAAAGCATTGCGATCTTTAACAGCCTGAAGACCATTGTTATTGAGGCACAAGGCATCCAAGCATGGAGGTATGCATGTTATGGCTTCTGCAGAGCAGAGGACGCCATCCATTATAGCATCTATGAAGGCAGTTAGAAGACCAGCTGCTTCTAAGACGGGGAAACAAGTAGGATCTTTATGAATGAGATCACTCATGACAGTTGCCGCAAGTGAGAACACCCCACCACCAAAATCTTTTGCTCTTGTAAAGATACTGCATAAGCAATGCGGCAACAAACTCTCCTCGGAGCTATAAATACGAGCAGTGCTTCCCGGGGCATAGGTACCCAGAGATATGGCACGTAGTAAGGCTTTCATCAGTAGCCGCCGATGATGCGCAACCAATGCCTCAGAATAAAGACATTGCATGTTGTCTAGCTCCGTCGATGACCCAGCACCACCTACCTGTGAACTACTGCATTCAGAACTATCTACCTCAGTAGAAGCACATTGCTCTTTTGAACCATTTTCAACGTAAGATATCTCAACTTTCAACCGTGAGATGGTATCATCTAAACCCCCCAAGTCTCTAAATAATGCAGCAGCTGGGTTGCTGTAGTCCATAAAAGCCTCTAGAATATGTACAGCCATGCTGACCAAATGCAAATGTTGGGGATCTGTATCTTTAAGAAGAGGAAGAAGCGTTGGTATGAATCCTGCTTCACGCATGGCTGCACAACCCGATGATGACGAGACCAAAACAGTGACAAGAGATAATAAAGCCTCCGCAAAAAATATAGACCACTTTGAGGAATTACTAACAATGGAATCAATGGCCTTTTGCATTAGACTAGACAGAATGCCACGGTGCCCACCAGAGGTTACAGCAGCCAACACACTAGGCTGGCGAGACCGGTCTAGACAAAGAGCAACCAAGGAAAGCAGGCTCAGAATTCGAATCTTTTCAGGAACCGCATCGTCATAGCTCAGTAACGAGACCAACTCATTAATGAACTCAGGCTCAGTGTTAAAGAAAGAGACCAAGTCATCAGTATTGCCACATGCTTGAACAAGAACTATGAATGCATACAGGCGAATGCACGTATACTGTTGCCGTGCTGCTAAAGAGCTGAAAGCCCGTGCAAACCGCAATCTTGTCAAAAGAGAGAATCTTAAACTTGGGGGTACTTTGTAATCCATGACTAACTTATTCAAAAGCTCAAGATCGGACTCTTGATAAGCGTTAATGTTAGGCAAATGAATGATTTTTAAACCTTGGGTTCGCAGTTCAGCAGCCAGAAGTTCATCGGAAGATTCTTCATTTGATCCATAGAACTCGAAATGGAGGGTCGAACCAAGCTCATAAGCAATCGGCTCAGATCCATCATCTATGGCACATGTAACTAATCCAAGGCCTTCATCCTTTCCCCCCCAACCCTGTGCAAAAGCAAATAACTTCGAATTCAAAGAAGCATCTCTTATTATATACTTTCCAATTGTTTTCTTCAAGAAAGATGCCAAAGTTTGCAGGCAAGCCTCAACCACATCTGCATCGGTGGAAGCAAGCAGAGAAGAAAGGTGATGCTGCATCCACATAACAATAAAAAAGTGAAAATCATGTCGAAAGAGGGGTGGAATCAGTATAACAGGGTGAATTTCTATTGCCATCAGGAAACACCAGAAAAATACAGAAAATATCAATTTCACAAAATATACATGCTGAAAAGCTACATAAGTCATATTTAAGCAGAAAAAAAATACCTCATAAGAACTATAGAGGTGCTTATTTGTACAGTTCTCCAGAATTATCCTTATAACACGAAGAATTTGAAGAACAGCTTCTCTTGGGAAAGGAGGATCAGATTCCAAAAAGCTATCCTCAACATGCAAATCCTTCCTTGTTTTTACGTATTTCTCAAAAAATGTGTTGAAATGATTAAAAAGATCAACCCAATGATGAAAATCTCCCTGCATGATGAACACAAACCTGCATCAATCAAACTGCAAAGAAGTAGAACTACATTCCAAGTACAGGCTGCAAACGTACCTTTTCGAACTCCCAAACAAAACCTTTCAAAGGCTCCTCGATATTTGCAAGTGGAGTATCTATTACACCATTGATGAAGGATCTAATTTTTGGAGGCTGCCAAAAAACAATGAACGAGACAATTATCATATTTTTCGGTATCAGTAAACCCTTGCTCAGTTATGATAAAGACTAACAGACAAAAGACAAGCAAAAAATGGAGAAATAGAAGAAATTTTTTCCATTTAATGCTACCCAATATGACGAGAGAGAGAGAGAGAGAGAGAGAGAGAGAGAGAGAGAGAGAGAGAGAGAGAGAGTTTTGGTGAGATTAATTGCCCATGCCCAGATAGTCAGAGATGATTTGTTTCAAATAACACATGAGCAACTCCACACTTGCAATATATATCTCCAAAAACATCTCCCTTCATGACTACTGCCCCTGTGCAGTTGCCAAGAAACACCTAAGCCGCCCTCTGTATATTAACAAAACTCATCCTTATATTCTTTGAAGAAAATTTTGTTGAAAAGCCGGGATGCCCAAGAAACCAAAACCACAAAACCCCCCATGCAACACCTAGCTTCTCCAAAAAGGGTGTACCCAGTGCACGGAATGGTTAATGTACGCAACCTTACCCCTACAAGGAAAGAGGTTGTTTCCGATAATCGTACCCATGACCTTCAAGCCACAATGACCCAGATTTATGCTGCGCCAGGTCTGGCCATGCAAAACATAGCTTCTCTAACTCTACAAATTTTGAAAAGCAATTACATAAACCAGTGTTCTAAAACTCGGCATTACTCGGCGAGTACTCTCCGAATACTTGCTACTCAGTGCCTGGCCGAGGCGAGTTAGGGCTACTCCGTGGGAATTACTCGGCCAGCAGATTACTCGGCATTACTCGGCGTTACTTGGTGAGTACCCGGCGAGTCGCGATTACTCGGTAAATCGGGATTACTCGCCGAGTTGGGAAGTCAAGAGAAAATCGAAAATAAACTGAAAAAATCGGGGTAAAATACATAATATGTTAAATTTGAGGGGTCTTTAGTGAAGAAAATACATAATATGTTAAATAGAAGAAGAAGATTTTGTGTCGGAAGATGATACTGAAGAGGAGGTAGATGAGGATTTTGAGTATGAGTCCGATGGAGACCAAGTTATGGAGGGATATGGAGAAGAAGAGGAGGAATAATTGACTACTAATTTGTAATTTCGTTCTTGGTTTCATTTGGTTTGAACATTGAACTTTGTAATTGACCAGTAATTTCGTACTGGGTTTCATTTGGTTTGAATGTTGAACTTTGTAATGGACTAGTAATTATGTACTTGGTTTCATTTAGTTTGAACTATAAACATTGAACTTCTCATTATGCATTATGAATATCATTTGGGGAACATTTAAAAAAAAAAAAAAAAAAACTGAGTAATTGCTACTTGCCGAGTACTCGGCCTCCAAGGTACAAGGTGGCCGGCCGAGCGACTACCGAGTAGCGAGTTTAAGAACATTGACATAAACTGTCAAAATCTACCCCTCAACTACAATAGAGGTTCCACCATATCTCAACAAACCACCTGTTGTTTGAGATAAGAGAAAGAGACGTTGTCTCTACAATGGCTGAATCGTTACTTTCATCATACATAAATAGTTTGTTGTTTCTTATCTTGGATCCAATAAACCTAGGTACTACATCATAGGCACATTGGGAACGTAGATAATTGTAATCATATACATATAAAATGATAGCAATAGAATGCCAACCCTTGGGCCAATTTCTAGATGAGATTCTAGATGATGAAAATCCAACATAAAACCTAGTTCCGCCAGATTCGATATAGGAGTATCTTCATTTCCATCCAATCCCGCCAAAAGTTGTGTTTTGCTTTGTGTGAATTTAAAACCATTGGTTTCAATTTAGATTCCGAAAACGCATTTCCTCCCTTCTGTTAAATTGTCTGCATAAAGCCCACCATACTTGCTACACGGCGGGATCCATCCTCATCCCAAAATTCCAGAGGAACATTGTAGTATTTAGCCCTGACTGGAACTCTCTTAGGGCTATCTTTAGACTTTACTACTCAAACTGCGTTATATACGCATCACCAATACATTCGCAGGGTTCATCGTGATAGGAGAGCTATATTTTTCATTAGAGATTATAACTATGTAGCATCTACATCGAGAACATATGGATTTAAGAACATTTTAGTAAAGAAAGGCATCAAAGGGATGCCACCGTATTCAACCCACCAAACAAAAAATTATCAAACACTAAATTCCACCTATACATAAGTAACAAAAAATTATCAAACACTAAATTCCACCTATACATAAGTTCTTAATCAAACTCTATCTCAAATAACTCCTGATCCCAGTGAAACATTATCATTTTCCAAACCGCATCACACTAGCATTCTCTGATAGCCATTCAAGGCATCCATTATCCAAAAAAAAATGTGTGGCGTAATCGTAATACTACTTTTGGTACATCTCAGGAAGATGCTAGCAGGTGATAACTTACCATCAGAAACAAACAAAAAGAGACATGGAATTCTCATCTTTTAGATATTCAAAACACATTTTCGGTTTCCCTGTTGAATAAAAAGGGAGGGACTAAATTTTTGAGTAATCAAATCTGACCACCATCACAATGCCATATAACCACCTAAATTGTTTCCTCTTCTGTATCAACATTCCAAACAAAAAATAGCAAAACACAATAGTAACATAGGTAATCAACATGAAAAGTTAATGCATATCGCAATAAAATTCAAGCTTCGCTGGCAACCAACATTTGATCTTACAAACCCAACAGTGACACAAAACCCGCATCAAAATTCGCAGAGAAGTAAAAATCTATTTTTCTGATTGTTTTCAAAGAATTAAGAAAACACACACACACAGCTATATATATATAGAATTGGTTTCTACATTCCCCTTTTTACTATATACACTCCCTTTTTTGTTTTTATTTGGTGTGAATTTACTCTATTGCCCCTTAATGTGTGAAAAAATGAACTTATGAAAGGGTAAAAAAGTTAATTCACATGAGTGAGGACAAAAAAGAAGTGTCTATGGTAAAAAAGGAAATGTAGAAATCAATTCTCTCTCTCTCTCTCTCTCTCTCTCTCTCTCTATATATATATATATATATATATATATATAGAGAGAGAGAGAGATATAGAGATATATATATAGAGAGAGAGATATATATATATAGAGAGAGATATAGAGATACATATATATATAGAGATATATATATATATATATATATAGAGAGAGAGAGAGAGATATATATATATATATATAGAGAGAGAGAGAGAGAGATAGAGAGATATATATATATATAGAGAGAGATATAGAGATACATATATATATAGAGAGAGATATATATATATATATATAGAGAGAGAGAGAGAGAGAGAGTAGAGAGAGCTCTATATATACATAGATATATATATAGAGAGAGAGAGAGAGTAGAGAGAGAGAGAGAGAGAGAGAGAGTACAAGAAAGAGAGAAAAACAAGAGTTACACAGCAAGCGAGCTCATACACTCCAACCTACAATCTCAAAGACCGGTCGGTGTACGCATGACAGGCAATAGATGATTCCAGTCCCTCTACATCTATTATCTATTCCAGTCCCTCTACATGTATTATCTATTTTTATACGATTAACTTCTTTTATATTGTTTACCCCAAAAAAAAAAACTTCCTTTATGTTCTTGGCTAATCAGATGTTTTACTACTTTAGTATGTAACTAACAATTTGGGAATTCCCAAATCGTAAATAGGAGCCTACAAAACAAACAAACAACATTGTTCACTCGAACAATAAACATCTGGGACATGAATTTCGAAGCATGGATCAGACACCCCACGTTTCAAAGTTTGTGTCTACAAATTTCTGATTGCGCCAATAACATTACCCAAAAGAAGAGATACACAGAGCAAATAAGCTCATACACTCCAACCTACAATCTTCAATAATCTCAAAGACCGGTTGGTGTATGCATGACAGGAAATAGTTAATGATTCCAGTCCCTCTACTTGTATTGTCTCTTTTATGATTAACTTCCTTTAGGTTCTTCACTAATCAGAGGTTTTACTATTTTAGTATTGTACTTAACGATTTGGATTCCTAAATCGTTCGTAAATAGGAGCCTACAAAACAAACAATCAACATTGTGTGAACCTCAGAGACATGAATTTCGAAGTTTGGATCAAAAACTCAAAGTTTGTGCCTACGTATTTCTGATTGCGCCAATAACATTACCCAAAACACATTTTTTTTACCAACAACCAAAATCAATAACGGAGAACTTTCTGTAACCATCTAACTCCATAGACAAACATTGATCGATCACTTTCAGATTGATAGTTCAGTAACAGGCGCCAAACAAAGAATTAAAAACACAATCAATAAAATAAACCCTAGAAAACCACACTCTTTGCAGTTTATAAGAGCAATTAAAAATAAATCGATTAATTATGCAATATATCAAGTGTATCTATCTCACCACTTCTAAAGCCCTCCGCCTCTTCAACTTCATCTTGAGAAATCAAACCAGTGAATAGAGCATTACACGATTAAAAGATGAGGCGGTGAATCGGTCGATGGGATTGGTGAACGAATATCAAGTCGAAGGAATATAGATAGGACGGGCAATTGAGATTAGAAAGACGGGAAAGGGAGAGCGGGATGATTGGATAGATTTGTGATCGAGATTTTCTAGGTTTTCGGGGAAGGGTTTTTGGTTGATCGATTGGGACGAAGAAGAGTGTTTGAGAGAGAGAGAGAGAGAGAGAGAGAGAGAGAGTGAGGTTATGATGGGAAGATAACTTTTCTGAGGGGAAATAAATAGAGAAGACAGCACGGGGAAAGGAGAAATTGGGAAGAACAAGGATTACTTGCTTGTTCGGTAAATTCGTATTTGGATATTTATCTAAAGTGTTATATTATATGCATTTGATTTAATAAAAACAAAATGAAGTTATAAAAGTTGATTTTTTACAAGTAAAAAGTCATAAAATTCAATTTCTTAAAATTTTAGAGTTGAGGACTAATTTTAATTTAGAATTGTAGTGTCGTGTTTTTCAAACTTTGCATAATACTTAAATGACCGCGCGTTTTCAAACTACAAATCAAAAGAATGAAAATTATATTTTAAGTATGAATAGATGAAGCGCTGTTTTTTATAAACTAATTGAACCGTGACATTGTTTTTAGGATAGAGTGACAGAAAAAATGATTCACCCGTCAAAAGTTCATTTTCTTCGCAAAATAAAATTTCTAAACAAACAAGAGTTCATAGAAAATGAAAGGAAGGTGAAAATGAAAGGAAGGTACAATGAACTCGATTCTTCAAGCTAACTTTTTTTTATGACCCTTGGTTAGCTCTTTGCTGTTTAGGTGCCAATTTCGGATTTAAGTCCGAGGGAATAATGCAGACTATCGTACGTAGTAAGATTGTCTAGAGAGAGAAACAAAACTATAAAAAAACAAAGGCTAACTATTTCTATGTGATGACTTTTTCTTCTTCGCTAAGATTTCTAATTGAACATCAAGATTATGGACATGTGCTTAGGTAGACCCACAGCAACAAAAGCTGGGTCGAACTTGTGGGGACAGTGAAGTTGGAAGTGCAAGTGAGCCGTACCAGTTTAGCTTGTATATTTTCTGTTAAAAAAACAGGTTTAGCTTAGTATCGGATCGAGGATTTATATCTAACCATTCTAACAAAAATGACTTTTGCCGGTCAAAAGAAAAATCAAGTATTAGCGGGGGGAATTGTTGAAGAAAAGGGAAGAAAAGGGAAATGAGTTGACCATCTGACCCTTTTTCGCATTTGAGTGCACTATTGAAACCGTTGGACCAGAGGTCTCATGGTTCCACCCATACTTGATTACATGATCGAAAAGAAACTAAAAGGTTAGCACAGTTTAATTGCTACCTCCTTTAATATGATATATTTGAGCAGTTTTTAAGATTTCTTTGCATCATTATT
>CM033796.1:1408432-1533432 GCA_019656835.1 Rhododendron ovatum
TGGCTACCATGTGAAGGTTTTTTTTTTTTGTCTAAAATCCCTTTCACAAGGAAAAGAAGGTATACCATCTAGAAAATACAGATACATGAGTAGACCTCCCTCCTTTTTTTTTGTGGAGAATGTGAGTAGACTTCAAAAGCATCCACAGGAAAGAACAATATTCTCTCCAAGGAACAATAAAATTTGATCCAGCCAATCAATTGGTTTCTTCCTACTATGGGTAACTTGATTCCTTAATGTACCTTATATTTTTCTTTGGAAAGGGTGCAAGGAAAGTTGTTTTAGTGGGAAAGTATATTATTCCTTTCCCTATGTTCACTAATTTTTTAACAGCAATGCTAGGAACAAAGCTTTAAAACACGACTTCTAACACAGCTGCATTCAGAGTTATTCGATACACTCATACACATGACCCCACATACATTGGACGGCTCCATGCACATTTGTGTCCGGAAGTTGTTTTCATAGACTAATTGTTCTTTTAACCAAAGCAAGACACCTCACATTTGCCTTTTGCTTTTTCCCCCCTCTGTTTACAACACTTGCTACCTACTAGTAGCATTAAAAACTGCAAATCATGGTGAAATGGAGTTCCATGGCACAACAAAGTATGGAACTGAACAACACTTGAAACAATAGATGATGTAAATCAAGCATTGTAAGAACAATATTTTTGGAAACAAGTTTGCAAAAGGGTCTGCCAGACAATTTGTATTACTTTGAGGAAAAGAGAACAGAGACAAAATGATACAAATCAACTTTCACAAGATGATGCAAGAATCACAAGAAGTCATTGGCCAACAAGGTCTACCAGAAAAACTTTCATACTTTATACAACAGAGGAAACATCCAGATCAAATTCTAATCTTCATGGTGACATTCCCCATTACCTACATTTTCCAGGCACATAACTCAACAAAAGTGTTCAAGCAACACAAAACACCAGTCATATATACAGCGCAAAACCGGATGATATAGTGAAACTAAAAGAAAGAAAGAATGATACAGAAACAGGATTGGTGAAGTCCCACACAACCCAGAGCATCATTCCAAATAACTGATTCATCTCACCAAAATCCTACATTGGATATAGGCTATTGAGACGAAGAGGAATCGTCAACACACAAATAACTCTTTCGATACACTTCAGTTGATGCATAATGTACTGCATAGGAATGGTACCCAGACCAAAAGCTGAGCCTGAGAAGGGTCTCGAGTCTCCAACCGAACGAAATATTCACGGGAGACTTAGTCCAGAAGTCCTCAAGGCTCAAAGTTTCAATCTTCTCAGCTCCCACCCAGCAAGAAAATATCTTACCTGCTCTTGGAAGCGATCGCAATTAAGGAAGATCATCATTAAAAGGTCAAGATAAAGAATATTCAATGATCAGGGACAAAGCAACTACCCCTGCACTATATAATTTGTTCAATGAGGTTCTTCATGGGAAGCCTTCAGACTCCTTATAAGAACTACTAAGTGGTTTGCTGCAGTGAGTGCATCCATTTAGTTTGATCATTCATCATTGTCACTGACTTCAAAGACTAAGCTTCTAACAAGGGAAGAAGATTCGGGCACCATTAATTTTCGATCTCTACGGCCACAAAGACCAGTGGCGGATTTTCGCATGCTTGCAGAAATACCAAGCTTATTTGAGGCCACAACAAGACGCTTCCCAACTTCAGGTCTCTTAATTTTATTCCTCGAGGTTTTGCAACTTCGGTCAGTAGGCAACAGAGAAGGTAAACTTCTTGGAAGAGTTTTAGGTGTAAACTGTGGCATTACACTAGCTTTTGTCTCTGAGCAATTATCATTTGTCGCAGCCGTCAGTTGCTCTATACATTGACTTTTGTAAGCTCTAGATGTATAATTAGAACAACATGTCACCTCCTCATAATCAGAAAAGTATTTCTTGATGATGCCTGAAACTGACACAGTTTCTGAAAATGTCTCACTAGGGTTCTCCAATAATGCATTTGATTTCCGCACCTCATTCAGATCACTTTCAGTAATAGAAGCAAAATTTTCTCTCTCTTTAGCAATATCTCCTTCATTTCCAACACTGAGGCTTTCCTCAAGTCCTTCCACTGTAGGATGTAGAAAGTAATTTTTCTTTACCCTCTTCCTTTTCTTCCTCTTTGAAAGATGGACCCTTCCAAAAGCCAATTGAAGTACAGATTTCAGGCGTGGAATTCTCTTTGTCCCTCTTTTGGTTCGTCTGCAACTCGAATTATTCATGTTAGCACTTGATAAACTGTTTTCAGGTTGAAGGGAATCAGCAATGTTGCAACTGTTAGAGGTTTGATCCCTGATTTCAGCAGCAAGACATTCTGACAAACCCAACTTATCAGAAACCCTCTGAGAACACACTTCAATGTAACTAAACCATGCTCCTTTTGCCCCTTGAAAAACATGCTTTATGGGCAAAGAATCAGGAAGGAGGTAGAAGAATGATTTTTTCTTCACCTGCTAGAGGCAACTAGATGATGAAATGCACAATTGATGGAAAACCCACTGATATTATTAGTACCAAAGAAAGAAAAGAAACCAATATGACAATATACCATTAATCCATCTGCCCTAATCTCCCCAACTTTGGGGAAGCAATTCAAGTGAGCTCTCTCGATTTCACCTACAGCAAGGATTGCAAAAATTACTTAGCCAAGCAGCAAAGCCTAAGCTTTAAAGCGTTTACGAGCTCTTCACGACATAATTAACTTGCAACAAGTTAAGAGCCAGATAGAATATTTTGGAATATTGAGTGTCAGCCTCCCCCAAAACAAAGATCAGATGAACCAAACAAAACAAGTTATTCTGCCAAAATAACAACTGAAAAACAGAAATGAAACATGAGCCAAGCATACAGTTTTATGAAATTTGAAGACCTAAATTAAGGATCAACCTGAATGAACAAAAGCAGCTTTAAAGTTAGTTTAGCGGTGTAGTAAAACATCCTATGCTCAGGCGCATTAATGTGCCAAATTCTCAGTAGCAGTAGGGTTATTGTTGTCTAAATATGCAAGTTTGCACACGTTTGGAACTTTCAAATTGCATGGTATTTGAAGGTTATGTTGGAGGATTAAGGATCGTGTTTGAATGTTGTTGCTAGAGGAATGGTGGAGCCATATTGGTAGAAATGCTAGAACAAACAATCTGGAATCTGGCCAAACATTGGCGGTGTCTCGAGGCCTTCTTTTGGGTTGGTATTTTGACATTGTATAAGTGGATGCAGAAAATCGGTTTCAAGCTTGTTGAACTTTGGTTTATCATTCTTGTCTACCAACTGGTGTCACACCACAATCCTGCATCACATCTGGGCTAAGTTTTAGTCCTCTACAATAAGAATAGGATGGCAGGGAAACATGGTACTTGTGAGTTAATGGAGGTAGCAAACCTATGTAATGTGTACACAAGTCCCAATTTAAACTATTCAAGAAGACAAAAAAATTTACGAAACAAGAAGTTAAGGAAAGTGTCTTTTACAATATGGCAGGATGGTAGATAAAAATGGTATTGTGAGCTAATGGAAGTTGTAATCTTTACATGTAGCTCATCTTGTTAGACTTGTTTCCCAGTTTTTGTCCTTAATGTTTTCACATGTCTAAAGTTAATATATCTAAGACGACAGAATTCAGACCCAAAGCTTGAATCAACAGAGGACAAAGAGAGCAGATTTATGTCATGTAAAATGGTAAGGGACATACACTACCGCAGCCAAAGCCCTCACATTTGATTAAACTTCAATGTGAATCAGGGTCCTTTAAAACGATAATATTTCTATTCTGTAGTTGTAGGCATTCCACAAATGATTCCAACCCTATAATCATGGGACTGAGAACAAAATTTGATGGTGCTCTAACGCGCAGACCTAAGTCGACAAACTACCCATTCAAGCTTTTGGACTTCTATATAGTGAACATAATCTAGGCAAGGAGTTGGTTGGATCATCAGTAGGATTCGTGTCTATTGGCGTATTACTATACAAGACCATTAACATGAGGGTGGTAAATTCATTGCTCCATCCTAAAACTATGCTCCAACGTATAGGACTGTCCAATGAACCAAGTTACTCGACTTCGGGTCACCAAAATACACATATTTAAAACTTTTTAAGTTTTCAAAAGAAACTTGAACACACCTTTCAAAACTGGTTAAATACTCAAGCCAAACTTGCAAAATCCACTACTCGGCTTGACTCGCTTAAAATCGCACCAACATCATTTTCGTTCAAGCATCCACTTGGACCTAGAAATGTTAGCCAATCCTCAAAGCAAGAGTACCACAGGCCGCACACTTTAGAATTAAAACACACACACACAAAACAGAAACTCAAAAAATGGGGAAAAGGGATAAACCAGCCATTTTGATAGCCATGGTCAGTCACCATTATAGATACAGAACCCTTGACAAACCAAGAGAAAAAAATTCACACTATGTTGATGTTTCAAGGTTTTACAAAACCAAATTCAAGCACCATGCCAACAACCCACATCACCAAATGTCCTCAAGAACTCAGCAATGGTCAAAAAGAATCAAACCCGTTTTTTTTCTTTAACAAAAAAAACTCTTGCCAAACCAGAAAAGTAAAATTCCTACTATGTTGTGTTTCAAGGTTATACAAAACCAAGTTGAAACACCAGGCCAGCAACCCACATCACCAAATGTCATAAAGAACCCGTTTTCACCAGAAAGTCATGGTTATAACAACACTCTTATTAAGTACACAAAAAAGTATACAGATATACACACATGACACCCGCAAAGATCCGACAGACACAAACCAGTATAGTGAACAAAAAAAAGGAGAGGAGGGAATTACTCTTGAGATCTCCAGCAGTAATATTTGGAGATACATCGATTGCAATGTTGGTGCCCAAACTAGTAGTCGCGAACACTGGTACTTTAGCTGTCGAACCCATTCAAAGCTCGTAGCTAGTGCCTGTGGGAAATCCAAAAGCTCCCAACTTTTTCGTAGCACAGTATTTCTTCCTGTGTATCCATTCCGACGATTCAGGCTGAAAGAAAATCATCCGTAACGACGTCGTATAAGGTCCTCCAATAATGCGGCCTTCATCGTTTGCGGCTGGAAATTTTGGTATAAAAACGTGACTGATGAACACGACTAAAACAAAGTTTGCAGCAAACTTCTTTTTTGTAACTTCTTGCAGGAATAGTTTGCGTTCATGACAAAATAGTTGGCGGCCAAAAGGCAAATGTTTGCGGTTATGAGTTTTAGCAAAAAAAAGGTGAATCATGAACACGACTTCAACAAAGTTTGCCGCCACAGTCCAATGGACGCAAAAGTTTGCGGTTGGAAGTTTTAGTATAAAAGCGTGGATGATGAACACGACTTTAACAAAGTTTGCGCCGCAATGCAATAGTGTTTTTTTTTTATCCCTCTAAGCCAGAGTGCAATAATTTGTGGTCATGACGCAAAAGTTTGCTCTTGTGTTTTACATGTCTATAGGCCGGAAAGAATTAATTCTAGCTGCTAATAATTACTCTTGGCCACAAAGTTTTGAAAGCATGATTACTATGCATCATACTCTTGTATTTTACATACCTCTTGGTCGCAAAGAATTACTTCTGGCTCCTAATAATTACTTTGGCTTCTATGTTTGAAAGTGTGGTTACTATGCACGATACTATTGTGTTTTACATGCCTCTTTGCCGCTAAGTTTGAAAGTGTGATTACTATGCACGCAAAATACTTTTGTGTTTTACATACTTCTTGACCATTAATAATTACTCTTGACCACAAAGTTTTGAAAGTATTCTCTTGGCAGCTAATAATGACATGACTCTGGAATTACTGTTGGCCGTACTGTTTTGCTGCTGAAAGTTTTAATTTGAAAAGCGTACATAATGAACGCGACTTCGACAGCATATACATTCAGTCGTCTCCCGCCACCTTACAGTCAGTTGCTCTCCCGTCGCTGAAATGCTTTGGGTGAAGTGAAGTTTGGAGTCTAGGGTTTGTTCTTTCTCTCCAACTGATGGCGAATTTAGATGCAGAGTCCGATAACAGCCGCAATGGCGATAGTGGTATTGGTTAATACTTGACTTTGCTCCATTGGGGCATTTTCTGAATTGGTTAACTGCAATAAGGTATAGACTTTCTTAATCGTCAATTTTTCCTATGCTTATTTGTATTCGAGTATTTTCACAATCTTCCCCACAAACACAACAACACCCCCCACCCCCCCGCCCCCCCCCCCCCCCCCCCCCCCCCCCCCCCCCATATGGGTTTGTTGATAAAATTCTCGCAACTCACAGCGAATCTTGTGTAGTTTTCGGATTTACTGAATTGGGAACTTCTTCTTACTGTGTGATACCACGAGGTACTTGAATGATGAAAGATCAGATTTTTCTAATATCTGAGCTTGCTCAATTGGGTATTTTCTGAATTGGGTAATCATAATAGGCTTATATACTTAATTTACTGGGCCTGTATGATCGGATGGATTAGATGATGGTATTGGATTACTGATTACACATGTCATGAGAAGTCATTCCCAGAATTACTTGTCCATTTGTTTACTACTAGCCCTTGTGGATATGTGTATTGCTAATTCCTTGCTATTTAGTCCGGCCAATTCATCCTAGTAGCAGAAATTATGAAGGAAAAAAAAAACGTAATTGAGAGAAGACTGGAAGAGTGTGAGAAGCAGACCTGTTGAGAGAGCGAGAGAGAAGATCTTTAGGTTTTCAGGAATTCGCCATTGTTATTGCCTTCGAGCTAATTCGATTTTGTCAGTTGACTTCAAGCTATTCAATTTTCCCCATTTGAAGAGGGGGCAGAAATAAAGGGATTTCTTTGATAAAATTTTAACAATATTTCAAGACCTCACATCTTAAACACGCGAGGTTCTTGAAAACCATGCCGTTTTGAAGAGATCATGGTTCAAAGAACTCTTAGGAACATACAATTTCTACCTATATTATTCAATTTTCAATGATCTGTGACAATTATTTTGTAGAAATCATTATAAGAATATACCATGTAAAAAATCATGTTTATTGGATACAGATTGTACCTGATCTTGATGTATTTACGTTTCTTAAAATAGGTTTAGCTACACTAAACCCCAGTTAACCAAAACCAAAATCAGCACAGAAAAATTATTGTAGCAGCAGAAATCACTCTTATGTTTTGTTTTCTTGGGGAGACTCTGTTAACAGCTTATTTGAGTGGAAAACTTTGTATTATGAAGTTGTAAAGTGTAATTCTCAATGTTTCCATGGAAATTTTTCTTTCCATTCGCAGCTTCAAGATGATTTCCACTCTCTAACGAGCATACCATCAACAGAAATCGTTCAAGACTCAGCGCGATGCTGCTGTAGGTTTCTCTTTTGCCAAGAAACTCTCATTTCTATAATAGTTAATGACGGTAACTGCTGCTTAAAAGACCAATGGTAATTGGGATTTGGGTTTTAATTGGGGTTGTCTGGTTGGCTCCTCTAGAGCATCAGTTATAGGTATTCTTTTCTACTTTCAGTTACAACCTCATTTTCTGCTTCAGTTGGATTAGGAATAGCATTAAAGCTAGAATTGCATTGAACCTCATTTTAAAGCTAGACGGTAGTTTCTTAATTATGCATTATGAACGGTATGAACATAGAGTTGAGAAACTGACTACCTTAGAGATGTGTGCGTTCATTATTGTTATGGAAGACAATTCAAGGGAACTATCGCCAACTCCACTTTGAAACGACATCACCTTTATGTTTAAGTATGGAGTTGATTTGTGTTTGGATTATTGAAAGCGTCTCATGTTCAAACAGGACACTAGGGAAACAGCCACGGTATCCAATACGTGGACATGAAGACCCCATTCGTTTAAGGGTTATGAATTTTGGATTCTAATCATTATCCTATTTATCTCCAATCATTACTCTCATTTCTCTCTCTCTCTCTCTCCAACCATTACCCCTATTTCCAATCATTACTCTATTTATCTCTACACTCATTACCAACAAATCCAAATCCAAAATCCCAAAACGAACGGGGTTGAAGGTATTCCTTTATTATCGCATTTAGACATGACATAATTGTGGCAAAACCCAATTAGCTGAAAGGTTCGGAGGAGAAAATGAAAGTGATACTTTCCGACAATTTAAACTGTTATTTGATTGCTGCTTTTTCTTGGTGATGTGCATTTTAGAGCAGGTATTAGCTGAAACACTTTGACATGATCAAGGATTAAGAATTGATAGAATGGATCGTTGCTTCTCAACATTTGTGTTTGCTAATATCATACCCTCTGCACTTCATGTTTGCCTCATGAACGGTGAACGATCTTTGAAGAGAATCGCATTCGAACATGACAATGCATCCTTGAATCCCTATATTAAATAAGAGTATCAGATAACTCCAACAGCCAGTCACCATCTATCTCCCATGTTTTTGCCAAGTCTCACCTCGTTTATTAGTCGAGCAATCCCAGTTTCCCATTTATCGCTGCACTCATTTGAACATCCTCTTTGACAAAAATTGAGGAGGAAGTTGCTTAAGATCTGTTTGCATTTTCATGATTGAGAGCAAATGAGGTCGTTAGAATCATCACAAGGTTAGTGCTCTTAAATATTTTGTGCTTATTATGTCTGCAATTCCGCAGACCAAGACAAATGCCAGAATTTGAATATAAGGGTTGTATTAGGTTTGATGAGCTGTTTGTCTTTATGTAGATGTTTATGTACAGATGCAGCTACGACTTTTGGTGATCTATACATGCATATGTGTAGTCTCTGGTGGACAGGGGTGGTCAGCGGGAACCACCCTCTATATTTTGACTAATTCTCATTGGTTCCACCTATTTTAGGTACTAAAAAAAAAGACTTTTGGCCCATCTAAAAGTTTTAGTTTATTGGTTTTTCCCCTCAGAGACAAGAAAGTAAATAAACAGGTTTAAGAATTTAACCTTAGCCCCTTCATAGTATAAATAAGTACATCATTCAAAGTATTTCCTCCAAACTTCAAATCATTTTTCCTTGGCTCCCTTTGCAGGATTCTAACGGTTGTGCCATTGGTCTCATCCCAGTCATTCATTGTCATGGTTCTCCATGATAGGATAGAAAGTATATGTGTAGGAACCCAGAGTTAATGAATGTCATGCAGTGACATCCATGGTGCACGATGCACGATGGGGATATGTGTTTGCTTTACCTTTTCATTTAATTGATCTCACAAAGGTTGAGCAACCTCCTTGACGATCTGTCCATCCTTAACGATTTGTCCATCCTTAACGATTTGTCCATCCTTAGGGGGAATCTATGGAATGACCATAAAGATGGGGAGGTTTTGGAAGAAGTTGCTTAGAACCTGTTTGTATCTTCACGATTGAATCACCACATGATTGAGAATGAACTAGGGCATCAAACTCATCACAAGGTTCGTACTCTTTCTATTTGGTAGTTATTTTGTCTGCAATTTCTCTTTAGCTGGCCTCTTTGAATTTGCATCAGTTCAGCAGGTGTCTTAGTTCTAAGAGACAAGTGACAAAGATGGTGATCCCTGAATAAGTTTGGACTACTGTTTTGTATCTAGAAGAGGAAGCTCATGCTGCTGTATCGGGATGCTGTTCTGGACTTGGGGGTTGCTGCTGTTTTGGGTTGCTGTTCTGGTTTAGGCATGGTGCTGCTTTTTTATTGTGAACTTTAGTCGTAGTATCAGACTTGGTGGTTTTCCTGTTGTGGAATTTATTTTCAGACTGTTTCCATTGTTGTTCTTAGCCATTTAACGAGTTGTTTTAGTCTATTATTGCGAGTTGCTTTGATGGTTGTTGATTCTCCAGGGATTAGTCAAGGATTTCAGCTTTAATGACATTGCTAATAACAAATTTATGGGTTGTTTTGTGCCAAATCTACTAATTGCTTTACCAATTTATAATTTTTTTGAAGTATTTAGATGCTCAAGGCAGAATCAAAATTTGAATCAAAGTCGTATTGGTGTTGCGGTTTGATTTTGATCAGGTTGTGTATGAATAATGGTCATGTTTTGGTTCTCAGCATCATAAAACAATTCAAAATGGTTTAGATTCCTTTTTTTTATTACTGGATGTTCGAGACAGGTTGTGCACATCAACTAATTTAGAGACCTTGAAGTTAATGATCAGGCAAACACTCCAATGATCCCAAGGTTTGGAGGCCTACGTAGGACTCAAACATGCGACCTCATGGAAGACAATAAAAATGGATCAAATATATATAACAAGAGATCAAGACTTACATATATGAATGCAATTTTGCTTAGCCTAAAGCTACTAAAACATTGATAAGAGGACTTATTTTGTTCTGGAGTCTTTCTACACTATTACCAGAAGAAAGATAGTTTAGTTGAACTATAGTGGAAGATTTGTGAGCAGAAGACAAATGGTTCAATGTCTCATCTGTTTTGAAATCCAAATTAATATATGGCTTAACTAAACAACACAACAGAACACAACACAATTTCTCGCAATCGAAACCAGAAACAAAAAAATGAAAAATACTATACTCAATATCCTAAGCAAACTGAGAAGATGGAATAAAGAAGTATTACTGCCCATCTAAGCATATATTCCACTATGAACAAATGGAACACAGATGAGAAGACCAAAAACAGGCCCATAATGGTGGAAAACCCTCTCAGAGTAAAATGGTGACGTCTTTTGATGTATAAATAATTTTTGATCCAAACTATGCAGGTTGGAAAGTAAATTGAACAAGCTTTCTAAATGTTCAAATCACGCGGAAATTGAAGTTTAGGAGTGCCCGAGGCAAGTCCGCAAAGTTTGACCTGTTTGCAGCTTCATTGCACCTCAGGCGCAAGTTTATGCGGCCCAGGCATACTTCAATGCACCTGGGTGCATCCTCAAAGTAGCACAACAAGTGAAACTTTGCGGGCTTGCTTCGGACACTCCCGAACTCCATTTTGCGCGTGGTTTGAACCGTTAAAAAGCTTGTTCAATGCACTTTCCAACCCAAGTAGTTTGGATCAAAAAATATTTATACATCATAAGACGTAACCATTTTACTCTCAATGGGTTGAAAAAACTATTCATTTTGGTAAAACGATTGCATCTCTCCCATTTTTAATCGGGTCAAAACAAATTATGCAACGATTAATAAGGTTTTCAAAGTATTAAAAGGTGATGGAAACAAACAATGAAAATAATAAAGTTTAGTTTATGAAAAGTTGGTCAAAAGGAGGAAGATACAAAGACCATCGGAGTCAAGAAGGCTAAAATACGTTTCCGCGCCCATCTACACATTCTAAGTTCCATTCAACACGCACATCCCTAATTATAAGTTATTCGTCAATTCCATAAGAGTTTCAAAAAGTTCATACGGCTTTCCACACATTATCAAATTGTCAGAAACCGTTTCATCATAAGGATTTTCCCAAGGTGAGAATTGTACATTTATGAGCGAAATTTTATCGTCTACGCCACCAACACTGTCACTTGACCATTTCGAGTACAACGCTACCGCCACTATCGGGATTTGACAACCACCCTTTCATCCCTCTAGTAAAGTCGCAAGCACCTCGCCCGATATAAGTTCAACACTGTATTTTTACTTCATCCTCACCCAATCAATTTACACACTATAACCGCAGCACCTTCTCAAGCACTAAACCACCGTCACTTCATCGCCACTCCCATCCTTATTTCTCCACCACCCAACACACTAAATAAATTTAAAATGATTGCAATATTAAAATCTACCACCTTCGCTACGGGGACATAATAACCACTAGCAAAGAACACATGTATACTGTTTGACAATTTTAAAAAGTTGAGAACTCTTCCTAATTTGTTTGGATTTAGAGTATTTTAAGTCTTAAATTAAGCTCATCGTGGACACTTCAAAACTACCACCACCCCAAAACAACATTAAAAATATACTCAATTCAAAAAGACTGAGAGTATTCAATTCAAGTTTCTTCGCTTCACCATCTCACGATTCGTATGACCACCACCAACATAAAAATCATCGAGAAATTCTTACTTTAACGATGTTCAAGAATACGAAGTTTTGTATTTTTAAGAAATTTCAAATCACCTAATAACCACCATAACCATGATGGCCACCACCGAAGCTCCAAAAAAAATGAACGAGAATTTTCTCCATCTAAAAAGGAAAGCCAAGCCCGAAAGTCACTAAGAATTTTCTCAATTCTAAATTTTTTTGGCACCACAATCTCTAAATGATTGATGATTCTTTCAGATAGATGTGGTGGTTTTGATGTAGTGATGAATCTTAACCTTGAATAATTTTTTTTTATATTCATGAGCAGAGAATATTCTCGATGCGTTGTAATGAGGTTGAGTTAGATTAAGATATATAGAATGTCCTCAAATCATTTAAGGTGTTCGCGTTTTAGAAACATTCTAAAGTTTTGTTGTGTTCTCGGTTTTACCTACACATCGGTGGAGTGTAGTGGCACTGTGTACTCTCCAGAACACTTGAGTAAGGAAGAAATACAAAAGAACTTTGTATTTGAGTGCCAAATGAAACTTAGAACGTGTTTTAGCCTAGTGGCTCCAACGATTTTTTTGGTAGCCTTTTTTCTACCCCTTTATTATTAACAAAATTTAAAGGTGTTCGTAGTTGGATTTCACCATCTTTTAGTACCTTAAAAACTCTATATATTGATATATAATGGGTCATGATACGATTTAAAATGAGTGACATGCAAGCATTTTACCGAAATGAATTTTTTTTAACAGCTTAGAATAAAATAATCACGTCTTTCGATGTACAAATTTTTTTTGAACCAAAATGCTAGGGTTAAAAATTAAATTGAACAAGCTTTCTAACGGTTCAAATCACGCGGAAATCGGAGTTCGGGAGTGTTCGGGGCAAATCCGCAAAGTATGACCAGTTTTGCAGCTTCACTGCGCCTCAGGCGCGTGTTTATGCGCCCCAGGCGCACTTCAATGCGCTCGGGCGCATCCTCAAGGCTGCACAACAAGTCAAACTTCGCGGGCTTGCTCCGAACACTCCAGAACTCCGTTTTGCGCGTGGTTTGAACCGTTAGAAAGCTTGTTCAACGCACTTTCCAACCCAAGTAGTTTGAATCATATAATATTTATACATCAAAAGACATCACCATTTTACTCTCAGTTGATTGAAAAAACTATTCATTTTGCTAAAATGCTCGCATCTCTCCCATTTTTAATCGATCATGACCAATTATACAACAACTAATAAGGTTTTCAAAGTGTTAAAAGGTAACTAAAACAAACAATGAAAATGATAAAGTTTAGTTTATGAAAAGTTTGTCAAAAGGAGGACGATTCAAAGACCATCGAAGTCAAAAAGGCTAAAATACGTTTCCGCGCCCATCTACACATTCTAAGTTCCATTCAACACGCACATCCCGAATTATATGTTTTTCGTCAATTCCATAAGAGTTTCACAAAGTTCATAGGGCTTTCCACACATCATCAAATTGTTAGAAACCGTTTCATCATAAGGATTTTCCCAAGGCGAGACTTGTACATTTACGAAGCGAAATTTTATCATCTACGCCACCAACACTATCACTTGACCATTTCGAGTACAATGCTACCACCACTATCGGGATTTGACAACTGCCCTTTCATCCCTCTAGTACAGTCGCAAGCACCTCACCCGATATAAGTTCAACACTGTATTTTTACTTCAACCTCACTCAATCAATTTACACACTAAAACCGCAGCAACCTCTCAGGTACTACACCACCGTCACTTCACCGCCACTCCCATCCTTATTGCACCACCACCAAACACACCAAATAAGTTTAAAATGATAGAAATATTAAAATCTACCGCCTTCACCACGGGCACATAATAACCACTAGCAAAGGGCACATGTACAATGTTTGACAATTTTAAAAAGTTTAGAACTATTCCTAATTTATTTGGATTTAGAATATTTTTAGCCTTAAATTAAGCTCATCGTCAACACTTCAAAACCACCACCACCCCAAAACAACATTAGCACTATCCTCAAATCAAAAATACGGAGAGTATTCAATTCAAGTTTCTTCGCTTCACCATCTCACGGTTTGTAAGACCACCACCAACATAAAAATCATCAAGAAATTCTTACTTTAATGATGTTCGAGAAATATGAAGTTTTGTATTTTTAAGAATTTTTCAAATCACCTAACAACCACCTTAACCATGATGGCTAGCACGGAAGCTCCAAAAAAAAATGAACGAGAATTTTCTCCATCTAAAAAGGAAAGCCAAGCCCGAAAGTCATTGAGAATTTTCTCAATTCTAAAATTTTTGGCACCACAATCTCTAAATGATTGATGATTCTTTCAGATAGATGTGGTGGTTTTGATGTAGTGATGAATCTTAACCTTGTGAATATAATTTATTTTTTTGTATTCATGAGCAGAGAATATTCTCGATGCGTTGTAATGAGGTTGAGTTATATTAGGATATGTAGAATATCTTCAAATCATTTACGGTGTTCTCGTTTTAGAAACATTCTAAAGTTTTGTTGTGTTCTCGGTTTTACCTACACATCGGTGGAGTGTAGTTGCACTGTGTACTCTCCAGAACACTTGAGTAAGGAAGAAATACAAAAGAACTTTGTATTTGAGTGCCAAATGAAACTTAGAACGTGTTTTAGCCTAGTGGCTCCAACGATTTTTTTGGTAGCCTTTTTTCTACCCCTTTATTATTAACAAAAATTAAAGGTGTTCGTAGTTGTATTTCACCATCGTTTAGTACCTTAAAAAACTCTATATATTGATATATAATGGGTCATGATGCGATTTAAAATGAGTGACATGCGAGCATTTTACCGAAATGATTTTTTTTTTAGCCGCTTAGAATAAAATAATCACGTCTTTCGATGTACAAATTTTTTTGGAACCAAAATACTAGGGTTAAAAAGTAAATTGAACAAGCTTTCTAACGGTTCAAATCACGCGAAATCGGAGTTCGGGAGTGTTCGGGGCAAATCCGCAGAGTATGACCAGTTTTGCAGCTTCACTGCGCCTCAGGCGCGTGTTTATGCGCCCCAGGCGCACTTCAATGCGCCAGGGCGCATCCTCAAGGCTGCACGACAAGTCAAACTTCGCGGGCTTGCTTCGAACACTCCCGAGCTCCGTTTTGCGCATTGTTTGAACCGTTAGAAAGCTTGTTCAACGCACTTTCCAACCCAAGTAGTTTGAATCATATAATATTTATACATCAAAAGACGTCACCATTTTACTCTCAGTTGATTGAAAAAACTATTCATTTTGCTAAAATGCTCGCATCTCTCCCATTTTTAATCAATCATGGCCAATTATACAACAATTAATATGGTTTTCAAAGTGTTAGAAGGTTACTAAAACAAACAATGAAAATGATAAAGTTTAGTTTATGAAAAGTTGGTCAAATGCAGGACGATTCAAAGACCATTGGAGTCAAAAAGGCTAAAATTCGTTTCCGCGCCCATCTACACATTCCAAGTTCCAATCAACTCGCACGTCCCGAATTATATGTGATTTATCAATTCCATAAGAATTTCACAAAGTTCATTGCCCTTCCCACACATCATGAAATTGTTAGAAACCGTTTCATCATAAGGATTTTCCCAAGGCGAGACTTGTACATTTACAAAGCGAAATTTTATCGTCTACGCAACCAACACTGTGACTTGACCATTTCGAGCGCTCGATATAAGTTCAACACTGTATTTTTACGTCATCCTCACCCAATCAATTTACACACTTTAACCACAGCAACCTCTCAAGTACTACACCACCGCCACTCCCATCCTTATTTCACAACCACCCAACACACTAAATAAGTTTAAAATGATTGAAATATTAAAATCAACCGCCTTCACCACGGGCACATAATAACCACTAGCAAAGGGCACATGTACACTGTTTGACAATTTTAAAAAGTTTAGAACTATTCTTAATTTGTTTGGATTTAGAATATTTTTAGCCTTGAATTAAGCTCATCGTCAACACTTCAAAACCACCACCACCCCAAAACAACATTAGCAATATACTCAATTCAAAAATACGGAGAGTATTCAATTTAAGTTTCTTCGCTTCACCATCTCACAGTTCGTAAGACCACCACCAACATAAAAATCATCGAGAAATTCTTACTTTAACGATGTTCCAGAAATATGAAGTTTTGAATTTTTAAGAATTTTTGAAATCACCTAACAACCACCTTAACCATGATGGCCACCACCGAAGCTCAAAAAAAAATGAACGAAAATTTTCTCCATCTAAAAAGGAAAGCCAAGCCCGAAAGTCACTGAGAATTTTCTCAATTCTAAAATTTTTGGCACCACAATCTCTAAATGATTGATGATTCTTTCAGATAGATGTGGTGGTTTTGATGTAGTGATGAATCTTAACCTTTTGAATATAATTTATTTTTTTATATTCATGAGCAGAGAATATTCTCGATGCGTTGTAATGAGGTTGAGTTATATTAAGATATATAGAATATCCTCAAATTATTTACGGTGTTCTCGTTTTAGAAACATTCTAAAGTTTTGTTGTGTTCTCGGTTTTACCTACATATCGGTGGAGTGTAGTTGCACTGTGTACTCGCCAGAACACTTGAGTAAGGAAGAAATACAAAAGAACTTTGTATTTGAGTGCCCAATGAAACTTAGAACGTGTTTTAGCCTAGTGGCTCCAACGATTTTTTTGGTAGCCTTTTTTCTTCCCCTTTATTATTAAAAAAATTTAAAGGAGTTCATAGTTGGATTTCAGCATCGTTTAGTACCTTAAAAACTCTATATATTGATATATAATGGGTCATGATACGATTTAAAATGAGTGACATGCAAGCATTTTACCGAAATGAATTTTTTTTAACGGCTTAGAATAAAATAATCACGTCTTTCGATGTACAAATTTTTTTTGAACCAAAATGCTAGGGTTAAAAAGTAAATTGAACAAGCTTTCTAACGGTTCAAATCACGCGGAAATCGGAGTTCGGGAGTGTTCGGGGCAAATCCGCAAAGTATGACCAGTTTTACAGCTTCACTGCGCCTAAGGTGCAAGTTTATGCGCTCCAGGCGCACTTCAATGCGCCAGGGCGCATCCTCAAGGCTGCACGACAAGTCAAACTTCGCGGGCTTTCTCCGGACACTCCCGAACTCTGTTTTGTGCGTGGTTTGAACCGTTAGAAAACTTGTTCAACGCACTTTCCAACCCAAGTAGTTTGAATCATAAAATATTTATACATCAAAAGACGTCACCATTTTACTCTCAGTTGATTGAAAAAACTATTCATTTTGCTAAAATGCTCGCATCTCTCCCATTTTTAATCGATCATGACAATTATTGAACAATTAATAAGGTTTTGAAGTGTTAAAAGGTAACTAAAACAAAGAACGAAAATGATAAAGTTTAGTTTATGAAAAGTTGGTCAAAAGGAGGACGTTTCAAAGACCATCGGAGTCAAAAAGGCTAAAATACGTTTCCGCGCCCATCTACACATTCTAAGTTCCATTCAACACGCACATCCTGAATTATATGATATTCGCCAATTGCATAAGAGTTTCACAAAGTTCATAGGGCTTTCCACACATCATCAAATTGTCAGAAACCGTTTCATCATAAGGATTTTCCCAAGGCGAGACTTGTACATTTACAAAGCGAAATTTTATCGTCTACGCAACCAACACTGTGACTTGACAATTTCAGGTACAACGCTACCACCACTATCGGGATTTGACAACCGCCATTTCATCCCTTCAGTAAAGTCGGAAGCACCTTGCCCGATATAAGTTCAACACTGTATTTTTACTTCATCCTCACCCAATCAATTTACAAACTATAACCACAGCAACCTCTCAAGTACTACACCACTGCCCCTCCTATCCTTATTTCACCACCACCCAACACACTAAATAAGTTTAAAATGATTGAAATATTAAAATCTATTGCTTTCACTACGGGCGCATAATAACCACTAGCAATGAGCACATGTACACTGTTTGACAATTTTAAAAAGTTTAGAACTATTCCTAATTTGTTTGGATTTAGAATATTTTTGGTCTTAAATTAAGCTCATCGTCAACACTTCAAAACCACCACCACCCCAAAACAACATTAGCAATATGCTCAATTGAAAAATACGGAGAGTATTCAATTCAAGTTTCTTCGCTTCACCATCTCACGGTTCGTAAGACTACCACCAACATAAAAATCATCGAGAAATTCTTACTTTAACGATGTTCGAGAAATATGAAGTTTTGTATTTTTAAGAATTTTTCAAATCTCCTAACAACCACCTTAACCATGATGGCCACCACCGAAGCTCAAAAAAAATGAACGAGAATTTTCACCATCTAAAAAGGAAAGCCAAGCCCGAGAGTCACTGAGAATTTTCTTAATTCTAAAATTTTTGGCACCACAATCGTCAAATGATTGATCATTCTTTCATATAGATGTGGTGGTTTTGATGTTGTGATGAATCTTAACCTTGT
Organism: Rhododendron ovatum; assembly: GCA_019656835.1. Lineage (NCBI taxonomy): Eukaryota > Viridiplantae > Streptophyta > Magnoliopsida > Ericales > Ericaceae > Rhododendron > Rhododendron ovatum. Next base: position 1,426,873 of record CM033796.1, read on the forward strand.
GAATATAATTTATTTTTTTGTATTCATTAGCAGAGAATATTCTCGATGCGTTGTAATGAGGTTGAGTTATATTAAGATATAAAGAATATCCTCAAATCATTTACGGTGTTCTCCTTTTAAAAACATTCAAAAGTTTTGTTGTGTTCTCGGTTTTACCTACATGTCGGTGGAGTGCAGCTGCACTGTGTACTCTCCAGAACACTTGAGTAAGGAAGAAATACAAAAGAACTTTGTATTTGAGTGCCAAATGAAACTTATAACGTGTTTTTGCCTAGTGGCTCCAATGATTTTTTTGGTAGCCTTTTTTCTACCCCTTTATTATTAACAAAATTTAAAGGTGTTCGTAGTTGGATTTCACCATCGTTTAGTACCTTAAAAACTCTATATATTGATATATAATGGGTCACAATGCGATTTAAAATGAGTAACATGCGAGCATTTTACCGAAATGATTTTTTTTTAACCGCTTAGAATAGATAATCACGTCTTTCGATGTACAAATTTTTTTGGAACCAAAATACTAGGGTTAAAAAGTAAATTGAACAAGCTTTCTAACGGTTCAAATCACGCGGAAATCGGAGTTCGGGAGTGTTCGGGGTAAATCCGCAAAGTATGACCAGTTTTGAAGCTTCACTGCGCCTCAGGGGCAAGTGTATGCGCCCCAGGCGCACTTCAATGCGCCCGGGCGCATCCTCAAGGCTGCACGACAAGTCAAACTTCGCGGGCTTGCTCTGGACACTCCCGAACTCCGTTTTGTGCGTAGTTTGAACCGTTAGAAAACTTGTTCAACGCACTTTCCAACCCAAGTAGTTTGAATCATATAATATTTATACATCAAAAGACGTCACCATTTTACTCTCTGTTGATTGAAAAAACTATTCATTTTGCTAAAATGCTCGCATCTCTCCCATTTTTAATCGATCATGACCAATTAGACAACAATTAATAAGGTTTTCAAAGTCTTAAAAGGTAACTAAAACAAACAGTGAAAATGATAAAGTTTAGTTTATGAAAAGTTGGTCAAATGGAGGACGATTCAAAGACCATCGGAGTCAAAAAGGCTAAAATACGTTTCCGCGCCCATCTACACATTCCAAGTTCCATTCAACTCGCACGTCCCGAATTATATGTTATTTATCAATTCCATAATAGTTTCACAAAGTTCATAGGCCTTTCCACACATCATGAAATTGTCTGAAACCGTTTCATCATAAGGATTTTCCCAAGGCGAGACTTGTACATTTACAAAACAAAATTTTATCGTCTACGCAACCAACACTGTGACTTGACCATTTCGAGTACAACGCTACCACCACTATCGGGATTGGACAACCGCCATTTCATCCCTCAGTAAAGTCACAAGCACCTCGCTCGATATAAGTTCAACACTGTATTTTTACTTCATCCTCACCCAATCAATTTACACACTTTAACCACAGCAACCTCTCAAGTACTACACCACAGCCACTCCCATCCTTATTTCACAATCACCTAACACACTAAATAAGTTTAAAATGATTGAAATATTAAAATCTACCGCCTTCACCACGGGCACATAATAACCACTAGCAAAGAACACATGTACACTGTTTGACAATTTTAAAAAGTTTAGAACTATTCTTAATTTGTTTGGATTTAGAATATTTTTAGTCTTAAATTAAGCTCATCGTCAACACTTCAAAACCACCACCACCCCAAAACAACATTAGCAATATACTCAATTGAAAAATACGGAGAGTATTCAATTCAAGTTTCTTCGCTTCACCATCTCACGGTTCGTAAGACCACCACCAACATAAAAATCATCGAGAAATTCTTACTTTAACGATGTTCAAGAAATATGAAGTTTTGTATTTTTAAGAATTTTTCAAATCACCTAACAACCACTTTAACCATGATGGCCACCACCGAAGCTCAAAAAAAAATGAACGACAATTTTTTCCATCTAAAAAGGAAAGCCAAGCCCGAAAGTCATTGAGAATTTTCTCAATTCTAAAATTTTTGGCACCACAATCTCTAAATGATTGATGATTCTTTCAGATAGATGTGGTGGTTTTGATGTAGTGATGAATCTTAACCTTGTGAATATAATTTATTTTTTTATATTCATGAGCAGAGAATATTCTCGATGCGTTGTAATGAGGTTGAGTTATATTAAGATATATAGAATATCCTCAAATCATTTACGGTGTTCTCGTTTTAGAAACATTCTAAAGTTTTGTTGTGTTCTCGGTTTTACCTACATATCGGTGGAGTGTAGTTGCACTGTGTACTCTCCAGAACACTTGAGTAAGGAAGAAATACAAAAGAACTTTGTATTTGAGTGCCAAATGAAACTTAGAACGTTTTTTTGCCTAGTGGCTCCAACGATTTTTTTGGTAGCCTTTTTTCTACCCCTTTATTATTAACAAAATTTAAAGGTGTTCATAGTTGGATTTCACCATCGTTTAGTACCTTAAAAACTCTATATATTGATTTATAATGGGTCATGATACGATTTAAAATGAGTGACATGCAAGCATTTTACCAAAATGATTTTTTTTAACCGCTTAGAATAAAATAATCACGTCTTTCGATGTACAATTTTTTTTTGAACCAAAATGCTAGGGTTAAAAATTAAATTGAACAAGCTTTCTAACGGTTCAAATCACGCGAAAATCGGAGTTCGGTAGTGTTCGGGGCAAATCCGCAAAGTATGACCAGTTTTGCAGCTTCACTGCCTCTCAGGCGCAAGTTTATGCGCCCCAGGCGCACTTCAATGCGCCCGGGCGCATCCTCAAGGCTGCACGACAAGTCAAACTTCGCGGGGTTGCTCCGGACACTCCCGAACTCCAATTTGAGCGTGGTTTGAACCGTTAGAAAACTTGTTCAACGCACTTTCCAACCCAAGTAGTTTGAATCATAAAATATTTATACATCAAAAGACGTCACCATTTTACTCTCAGTTGATTGAAAAAACTATTCATTTTGCTAAAATGCTCGCATCTCTCCCATTTTTAATCGATCATGACCAATTATACAACGATTAATAAGGTTTTCAAAGTGTTAAAAGGTAACTAAATCAAACAATGAAAATGATAAAGTTTAGTTTTTGAAAATTTGGTCAAAAGGAGGACGATTCAAAGACTATCAGATTCAAAAAAGCTAAAATACGTTTCCGCGCCCATCTACACATTCCAAGTTCCATTCAACACACACGTTTCGAATTGTATGTTATTCGTCAATTCCGTAAGAGTTTCACAAAGTTCATAGGCCTTTCCACACATCATCAAATTGTCTGAAACTCTTTCATCATAAGGATTTTCCCAAGGCGAGACTTGTACATTTACAAAGCGAAATTTTATCGTCTACGCAACCAACACTGTGACTTGACCATTTCGAGTACAACGCTACCACCACTATCGGGATTTGACAACCGCCATTTCATCCCTCAGTAAAGTCGCAAGTGCCTCGCCCGATATAAGTTCAACACTGTATTTTTACTTCATCCTCACCCAATCAATTTACACACTTTAACCACAGCAACCTCTCAAGTACTACACCACCACCCAACACACTAAATAAGTTTAAAATGATTGCAATATTAAAATCTACCGCCTTCACTTCGGGCACATAATAACCACTAGCAAAGGGCACATGTACACTGTTTGACAATTTTAAAAAGTTTAGAACTATTCCTAATTTGTTTGGATTTAGAATATTTTTAGTCTTGAATTAAGCTCATCGTCAACACTTCAAAACAACCACCACCCCAAAAACATTCACAATATACTCAATTCAAAAAGACGGAGAGTATTCAATTCAAGTTTCTTCGCTTCACCATCTCACGATTCGTAAGACCACCACCAACATAAAAATAATCGAGAAATTCTTACTTTAACGATGTTCGAGAAATATGAAATTTTGTATTTTTAAGAAATTTTCAAATCACCTAACAACCACCTTAACCATGATGGCCACCACCGAAGCTCCAAAAAAATTGAACGAGAATTTTCTCCATGTAAAAAGGAAAGCAAGCCTGAAAGTCACCGAGAATTTTTTCAATTCTAAAATTTTTGGCACCACAATCTCTAAATGATTGATGATTCTTTCAGATAGATGTGGTGGTTTTGATGTAGAGATGAGTCTTATCCTTGTGAATATAAATTTTTTTTTATATTCATGAGCAGAGAATATTCTCGATGTGTTGTAATGTGGTTGAGTTAGATTAAGATATATAGAATATCCTCATATCATTTACGGTATTCTCGTTTTAGAAACATTCTAAAGTTTTGTTGTGTTCTCGGTTTTACCTACACATCGGTGGAGTGTAAATGCATTGTGTACTCTCCCGAACACTTGAGTAACAAAGAAATACATAAGAACTTGGTATTTGAGTACCAAATGAAACTTAGAACGTGTTTTGGCATTAGAACGTGTTTTAATGTACAAATTTTTTTGTATCCAAAATACTTGGGTTAAAAAGTAAATTGAACAAGCCTTCTAACGGTTTAAATCACGCGGAAATCGAAGTTCGGGAGTATTCGGGACAAGTCCGTAAAGTTTGACTTGTTTTGCATCGTCATTGTGCCTCATGCGCATGTTTATGCGCCCTAGGCGCACTTCTATCCTCCCGGGCACATCCTCAAAGCTGTACAACAAGTTAAACTCTGGGGGCTTGCACCGGACACTTTCGAACTCCGTTTTGCACGTATTTAAACCGTTAGAAAGCTTTTTCAATGCACTTTCCAACCCAAGTAGTTTGGATCAAAAAATATTTATACATCAAATGAAGTCACCATTTTACTCTCAGTGGGTTAACAAAACTATTTATTTTGGAAAAACGCTCGCATCTCTCCCATTTTTAATCGATCATGACCAATTATACAATGATTATTATGGTTTTCAAAGTATTAAAAGGTAACTAAAACAAACAATGAAAATGATAAGTTTAGTTTATGAAAGGTTGGTCAAAAAGAGATCGATTCAAAGATCACTGGAGCCAAAAAGGCTAAAATACGCTTCCGCGCCCATCTGCACATTCCAAGTTCCATTCAACATGCACATCCCTAATTATAAGTTATTCGTCAATTCCGTAAGAGTTTCACAAAGTTCATAGGGCTTTTCCAGACATCATCAAGTCGTCAGAAACTATTTCATCAAAAAAATTCGCCGAAGGCAAGACTTGTACATTTACAAAGCCAAATTTGATCGTCTACGCTACGACCACTATTAGAATTTGACCACAGCCCTTTCACCCCTTCAATACAGCCGCCAACACCTAGACCGCTATAATTCACCACTGTATTTTTATGTCATCTCCACCCAATCAATTTACGCACTATCACCATAACAACCTCTCAAGTACGTGTTTTAGCCTAATGGCTCAAATGATTTTTGTTATAGCCTTCTTTCTACCCCTCTTTCATAAACGAAACCTAAATTTTTTGGTGGTTGGATTTCACTATCTTTTAGTACCTTAAAAACTCTATTTATTGATATATAATGAGTCTCGATACGATTTAAAATAAGTGATGTGAGCATTTTATCGAAATGAATTGTTTTTTTTTTAACCACTTGAGATAAAATATTCAAGACTTTATTGTACAAAAATTTTTGGATCCAAAATACTTGGGTTAGAAAGTAGATTGAACAAGCTTTCTAACGGTTCAAACCATGCCCAAATCGGAGTTCGGGAGTGTCTGGAACAAGTCTGCATAGTTTGACCTATTTTGCAACTTTATTGCTCCTCAGGCGCACTTCACTGCGCCTGGGTGCATCCTTAAACCTGCACAAGATAACAAGATATCGGGACTTACATATTTGAATGCTATTTTGCTTGGCCAAGGGCTACTAAAACATTGATACGAGGACTTGTATTGTTCTGGAGTCTTTTTACACCATTACCAGAAGAAAAGAAGTAAGCCAAACAAAGGTAGTTTAGTTGAACTATAGTGGAAGATTTGTGAGCGGAAGACAAATGGGTTGCTGTCTCATCTGTTTGAAACTCAGGCCATTGAACTTCAAACTATAATCTTCCATAAAAGGCTTGACTAAACAACACAACTAACTTTCTCTCAATCGAAACCAGAAACGAAAAACCGAAAAGAAAGAAAAGAATTCAACTCTGGACTAGTCAAACAGGAGACATGACATTGCTTAGTCCTCAGCATACAGCAGAAAAACCAACCAGTTCGCCAATGAACTTATTTCATCTAGACATGGCTGAACAGAACCAAAAAAAACACCAAACACTATTTCTCCCTATGAACAACGAACAAAAAACAAAAGGATGAAAAGAATCAAACTCTACATTAGTGTCAACAGAAAATGACCACTACTATGTCACCACATGGGCCCAGGTGTTTGATTTTCCTCTTCTGCAACCGAAACAATGTCTTCCAGGCTCAATGACACTCCACAAGAGAAACTGAGACTCGGCTTCAATCTCGGCATGAGAACGTACATCTCTGCCTTATTGTTCAAAATTGGCGAAACCTTCCTCACAGAAGGCCTCGCCAAGCTATCAGGATTCGCGTAGCTCAAACCCAGAAGCAAAAGCTTCTACATTTACCCCTCCTCAAACTCCCCCTATAGCCTCTCATCTGCCGCCTCAATCACCTTCCCTTCTGAATACAACCACCACACCCAATCAACTAAATTCACCATCTTTTGGCGAGGATTTTCGATATCGATCAGCCTCTCTCTGTATGCCACTTCAAGAATCACAACTCTATAGCTGAAAACATCGGTTTTCTAAGTTGCTTTCCTATATTGAAGATACGCTGAAGCCAAATACCCCATGGTTCCGGCCATTACAGTCAACACAAGTCTCTCTCTTGTCATGATCCATCAACCTAGCTAATCCAAATTCACCAAGCCTCGGGTAGAAACTCGCATCTAGTGTTATGTTGCTAGTCTTTATGCCTCTGTCAATCACTAGTAGCTCACATTCTTGATGTAGGCAACCCACCTGCAATATTGTACCTATGTAGCATTTCAGGGGATTCCCCTCTTCAGATTCTTGGTACAGGAATTTATCAAGACTCCCATTGGCCCTAAACTCAAAAAAAAGTAGCAATTCTCCCTTCTAAGCACACCAGCCTGTGCCTTGAGCAAGCAATAATCGACAATCCCGCAATGAACCCTGATTTTTCTGTTATTTTCAACACGTTATCAATATTATTATGAACATATATTGTAAATTGTAATCACGGAATCGATACTACCAACACATAACCAAATCAGCAATTTGCATGCATCATTGCATCTATCATCAATGTATTGTCAAAAAAATAAATCAATATGATCAAAGTCATGTCCCCTAAAAAAAGGTAGGGCTGTCATTTGTCAATGGTCCAGAATTTATCTTCAATCTTGGCTAGGACTTTGAAGGGACTCTCACTGGTTTAGCAGTAAATCGAGATCATTCCACGTGAACAGTCAATGATCATTTGAAGAGAATTACATTCAAATGCCATAACGCATCCTCGAGCCTAGATATTAAAAGAGCATCAGATACCTGAAACAGCCGTTCACAATCTATCTCCCCAGATTTTGCCAAATCACCTCATTTATTGATCGAGCAAATGCCAGTGAGCCATTTATCTTGACACTCTTTTACACAATCTCCTCCTCCTACCCCACTGTACTTAGTTGTGGACTCTACTATTGCCTGTGGGAAAGTATGTACAAAACGGATGTAATCATGGACGGGTTACTGCCATTTTCCTTATTAGTTCTTTGCATAATCAATTCAGATACAGAAAATTAATGTGATATCAAGTGACTTTTGCTAAGTTTAGCCGATTACCACTTCTTTTTCCTCCTATAGCTGATCACCTCCCTTGCTTTACAGTGTGAAGCCTGTCCCCACATCACTAGAATATGGCTTTTCACTTCGCTGCTGCAGTACATCACAAAGTATCGAGTTCTTCTCTCCCTCTCCAACTATCACTGTGAGCTTCATCTTCTTTTGTTGACTACGAGTTTTTTATGTATGTGCAGGGACGGAGCTATTTATGGGAATATGGCATTTCACTTCGCTGCTGCAGTATATCACAAAGTATCGAGTTCTTCTCTCTCCCTCTCCACCTATCTCTATGAGCTTCATCTTCTATTGTTGACTAATCATTTTTTTATGTATCTGCATATTGACATCTTTTCTAGATTGATGCATATTCATGGTTGTTTTTAGCTAATGGTTGTTTCAGTCTATTTTTGGGAGTTGCTTTAGAGGTGGTAGAAGATGTTCACTATTTTGAGGACCATCTTATGTTTGGATTGTCAATGAAATAGCTAAAACTATTTTATGAGTGTTTTGCGTGCTAAATCTATGAACTGCTTTACAGTCCCATGATTTTACAGAAATTATCTGGATACTAACCGGGTAGCATTGGAAACTGAACTGCTCTTGCAGTTTGGTTTTGGTCCGGTTATGCACAAACAATGGTTTTTTCTTTTTATCCTGAAAATGCCAAAGAGGCTACACCCCACAGGAGGAAAGAAGTCCGATGGAGGATAAGCAGTCCAAGAAGAGGCAAGAGTGTTGCTGTTGCAAGCCGTTGCAACCCAATTTGCTACTTCGTTTGCCTTTCTAGAACACCAGGAGAAAGAAGAGAGAACTTTGAGGCCATTAAACGAACATTACAAATGTAAGCTTGTTTGTGATCATCTTCGGAAACACACACAAAAAAAAATGCTTGCTTGTTGTCTCCCTGAATTTAAATGCTTGACAAGTTCATTGCCTTGGCAAGAGCACGAGCATAAAGGGTAGCTGTAACTTCAGCTTGTAAGAAATGCAAAATCACCAACGACCTTACATTTTCAATCTCAAACATTCACTGTTGATGAGGCAGCAAAATCGTCCTTTTTCATGGCTGCACCACAATTAATTTTAAAACTCCCCATAACGCCATTTGTCCACATTAACAATCTGTCTTTGCAAACCAGAAACAAATGGGCAATCAGCATCTGTTGCAGAAAGGAAGTTTAGCCTGGACAACCAGTAGAGGGTCTACCATTATGTGGCTGAAAACATAATCATTTCTGTCCTTCAAAATATTACCAGCCAATGGTTATTGCCTTGCCCGAAAACTCATTCCTATCTGGGAAGCACTCCAACATATGAACTCTCCATTGCATTACCGACGTAAGCTTCTGAGGATCAGCTCTGAAATTAATTTCGCAACCAAACCACTCGGCATGTGTCCACTCACCCCCAAATAACATGTGTACGTTCAACTGTCTCTGGGAATTTGTGGTAGATTTGGCACTCCTTGAACCCAGTATGATTCTCCTATGAAGGTTGTCCCTTGCTGCAAGAAGGTTTTGACACCCTCTACCAAAAGCGTTCAATTTTCTGTTGGACCTTCAAATTCCAGATAGCTTTAGAAACAGTAGGAGGTGGAGAGAAAGAAGAAGAAGGTTTCACTGTCCTTTTCTTCTCTCAAGACGTGTCCCAGTCCATTTTCTAAACCGATTTGACCAAGTATGAGCCCTTTGGCGAGAAGTGCCAAACAAGTCTGTCCTCCTGGTTTCCAAGGGCCACTAGAATAGCAAGAATTACCTTCTTTAGGCATTCCAGCCTGCTGCACATCCATTAGTGTCGTTTTTCCAGACCCACTCCCATCAGTGCGGTCAGAACACCAGGGTTTGGCTTGGAGACGCCGGGAGGGAGGGAGTGTGCTTTGTGTGCACGTGGAATGCATTTGAAGTGCATATGTGTGAATATGTGTTCTTTTCCTCTTGACTAATGAAAGAATCAACTTTTCTCGCATCCTAAGACTCTGAGATTTGGTCTTTGGCATCACTAACCTTCTGGATTGAAAACTGCTGTTGCTTAACAGATTTGATCTTGAAGGACTCCAAACCTATCCCTGCCCTTGATGAGACTAGACCAAGGCCATGCCCATGAAGCCCTGGCTCCTCTAGCTGCCTCCAAGAAGCCACAGTTTGGGTAATAGTTCCTTTCATCATTCAAGCCAGGTATGCATTCGGGAATTTATGAGCCTCCACCCTTGTCGATCAATAGCATTATCGAAAGCAGTGAAGTCTGTAAACCCCATTCCTCCACATGATTTTGGTGAAGGCATAGCTTCCCAATTAAGCCAATGGATGCCCAAGGCCTCTGGACCCCCCTTCCACCAGAAATTGCTAATAATAGAATTTAACTTATCTCAAAGCTTTTGGTGGAGGGAAAAGTAGGCCATACCATAATGGTCCAGTTACTAGATATTCTCAAACATGATATCAAACAAGATATTTGTAGACACCCCATTCTGGACTGTCCAGATAACGTTATTTGTCGATCTTTTATTTCCCCGATGATGATTATAGTCGAAAACAGATCGAGGACAAAGGTGTGTTTGAGCCTTGAGCGTCCAAAACCCCTTTCAAACCCATTTCAAACCTTTCAAACCAGAGCCAAACGGCCCCAACAAAGCCCAACTGGCATACGCCAGTGTATTGGTGACGTACGCCAGTTATCTGCCACGTGTCAGTCATCGACCATTGGCCCAGCTTTCACTGGCGCACGCCAGTTATTAGTGGCGCACGCCAGTTAAACCCAGTCAAATCAACTTTATTCAGCCACTTGGGCGGGACTTTTGTGCCACCCTGACGTCGGCCACAGTGTCCCTGATGATTACTCTCTGCAGAGGCATTCCCTCTCTCTCCTACACCCCCCATCAACTAGTCCCATGCATTTAATGCATGGAAGGCTTCATTTGCCCCTAAGGCCAGCCAAACAAGGCCTGGCCTTAACTGATCTCAGTCCCTCTCCCCTCTATAAATACTTCCATAGCCACGCACCAATTTCGAGGACGAAATTATTTTAAGGGGATAGTTTGTAACGATCCTAATTTTTGATAAATAAAAATTTCGTTAAATATTTAAATTTTATTTTAATTACTTGGATTTGCTACTAAAAATTTCTTTTTAATTTTAATAATCCGTCATAATTAGATTTGAGATTTATAAAATTATATATTTTCACGTCGAGCAATCTAGTCATTTTCTAAAAACAAGTATGCTTATAGAAGCACTTGTATTTTTTTTCCTAGTGAGTTAAATAAAATCTTTAAATTATATTTTTTGGCTAGAAATCCTACTTGGCAAGTAGAATTAGTTTCCAACCAATTCGTTAGAAAACCCTAATTACCGTTTCAATCCAGTTACAATTTCCTAACCCGAGATGGACCTTTTTGACCGTCTTTGAGCCTTGTGAAACCCTCCGAACCCTATTGAACCATTAGACTATAGGAGTAATCATTTTATTCCTATGTTTAGTCATTTCACTTTACCTAGCATCATTACTTACCCTACCTATTGGATAATAAAGGCAAGGGAAAACTTTAACCTTTGGTCCATAAATGTTAGGGAAAATATTATCCCTTGGACAGTAGATTCACATGACTAGTCATATCAAATTATTACCAATATTCCTTTACCCTTTGGTCCATAATTGTTAGGGAAATTTTTGTCCCTTGGTTATTAGACCTTTGACTTGCCAAAATGCATGACAAGACAAGTCATACAAAGAATCCCATCATTTTGCTTCCAAAAGAAGCAACCTTAGACTTGCCATAATGAGAACCTAGATTTGACTAGTCATTCAAACCCATACTTACCTTCTTTATTTCTTTAACCAATGGTTAATAAATGCTAGGAGAATTTTTGACCATTGGTTAATAGCAATTAAGTTGCCAATGAAGCCTTGATTTGACAATACAAAATCATGGGCCAAGGAATCTCATCATTTTGCCTCCAAAAGAAAGCAGCCTTAGCCTTGTCATGCATAGATGCACTTTCTAGGAAAGTTTTACTCATATTCTTTCCATTGATTTGTCACTTGAAACCCCATAACCCTTATGTACCTAGGTGTACTTATATATATATACCTAGACATACATACATAGAGAGAGAGAGAGAGAGAGAGAGAGAGAGAGAGAGAGAGAGAGAGAGAGAGAGAGAGAGAGAGAGAGAGAGAGAGAGAGGGCCGGATGGGAGAGAGTGAGGTGGAGTGTGTGCTTGTATTTTGATTACTTACACAAGCAACCTTTATAGCCTTAAGCCTATTTTTACTACATGCCAACCCATTCTAGTCCTCCAAGGTACAAAGCTAGCCCATGATTATATTCTTTCTTGCAAGCAAACTCCCCATAGACTTGACAAGTCAAAACCCTTCATGATGGCCTAAGATTTGGCCTAACATGGAAAAGACAAGTCATGGAAGGTTAAGATTTTGGTTGAAGGCTTGAAATGACCATTCAATGGAGCAAATCCATGGGAGAAAGGAGAGAAGAGGGGGGCCGGCCATAGAGGAGTGAGGAGGAGCTCAAGTGTTGGCTATAAATAGCACCCCATGCCTTCCATTCAACTCACACTTCACTCACTTGCCATTTCCATTTTTTAGACAGCTTACTGTCCTCCACGAATCTCCATTTTTCTCCTGCTTAGATTAGTTTTTAGAACCAACTCCCTTCGGAAAAGTTGTAGAGCACTTCGAAACCTTCAAGTTAGACCCAAGAAGCATCCAAATTGGTGAAGAAATGACAAAGATATTGGCATCCGAAGTTCAGTAAAAATCTCGGATTCCTATTTCTAGACAGCATACTGTCTTCTCGTTTATCACCATTTTTCTCCTACCTAAAGTAGTTTCTAGGATCAACTTTCTTCCCGAAAGTCGTAGAGCACTTCGAGAGCTTCAATTTTGACCCAAGAACGATCATATTCGGCCAAATATTGACCGAGTTACTGCCATCCAAAGTTTGGTCCAGATTTGCAAGTTTTACCGCCCGTAGAAATCTTCCGACTAGCTCATTCGGCCCCGACTAAGTTTCGGATCACGGTAGATTTTCTCTACTTACTTCCCTAAGTATAAGTAGAATGTTCTCGATTCAAAATATCAATATCCTTATCGTTTTCCATAAGTAGATAAGGTTATCTATTATTTAAGTCTCAAGTAGATAAGGTTATCTATCGTTTAAAATGCATGATTATCAATAAGTTTATCTTGCTAATGGAAGTATGAGCATGTTAGATAAATGACGTTATCTTAAATAAACATATGTTGTATTGAATTTCTCAAAAAGTAAGATAGAACGATTTTCGAAAAAGGAGATTTTAACGCTTGATTTGAAGTTGTCATATTTTGATCTTTCCAAGCATGCTTAGCAATATTAAGTTGGACGCTCTTGTTGGTTTCCCTTAAATAGATAAGGTTATCTATTGCTTTAAATGATATGTGTGATACTTGCATGCATGAGGAACTTGAAAAGAACTCTCTTTAAAAAGATGAAAAGGAAGGAGAATATGTTGAATATATTGGCTTTATTTTTTTGGAAAAGTATATGTTGTTTAGACCTTCCCAAAAAGAAAGAAAGAACGGTTTTCGAAAGATAGAATTTGACACTTGAATAGAAGTATTCGTATTTTGATCTTTAGGATGATTATGAGCATGATTATTAATATAGAATTGGATGATCTTGCTAGTTTAGTTTCAAGATTACAATGAATGATTTATGTTTGTAAAAAGTCCTACCGCGGAGTCTATGCATGAAAACGTGACACGGAAATCGAGAAAGTTAGAAACATGACACCTAGGGTGTGGTTAACGAAAAGGCGTGTTTTGAAAGGGTGAAATATTTTGGAAACCGCAATGTGGCCGGACATGGTAGCCCATTGTGTGGTGTGTGTTTTGTGTGCGAATGGGAACCCGGTGCGGCGGAACCATTGTGAGGATACTCGGGAACCCGGAACGGCGGAACCGAGGTTGGGTGTGTGGCTTGGTTATCCGCGGAGAAGAGCCAATGCTAAGTGTGCCAATGGGAACCCGGTGCGGCGGAACCATTGTGAGGATACTCGGGAACCCGGAACGGCGGAACCGAGGTTGGGTGTGTTAAAAACGGATTTTGAAAATGTTGATTTGGTTATGAAAAGTGAAAATGGAGACACAGTCTACGATGAGTCGCGTAGGAGAAACACAGAAAAACATGGACACCAACGATACTTGAATAGTGAATATGAATGTGCTATCGTTAATCGTTTTTGTTAAACCTGCTTGTACTCTGTTGATTTTATGATCTATTGTTTGTAAGTTAAGGGTTAGTGGGTTTGGATATTCTATTGAGCTTTTGTAAGCTCACGGTGTTACCTTTGGTGACCCTAACATATTATATTGGTGGCGACGCCGGTATAATGTGTCAGACCTTATAGATGAACAGGGTGAACTCTACGCCTTGGAGGCCCTTGGAGTCGAGAAGCTGGCCAGATTGGAGGAGGAAGCGGAGTAGTAGATAGGAACCCTAGTTTATCTCTCCTGTTGTTGATTAAGATCACTCTTTGTGAGAGTTATGTTGTAATATTGAGCCAGACTCCATTTAGATTTTCAATGAAATTTCCCTTTTAACGTTCCCAAAAATTAGGGGCGTTACACTCTCTCTCTCTCCCTCTCTCTCTCTCAGAAATTGATTCGGATATTTTCTGAAAATGAAAAAGTTTTAGTGAATTTGGAGACAAATGCGTTCAGCAAAAACTGAGCATGACGCAGCGAAACTTACACGAGGGCTAGGAAAAGTGTTTAGATTTCCTAGACTCCACTTGTGGTTGGTTTTGTGTTAACTCGGTATTCTCTTCAACTTAAACTAAAGGGGTGTAATTGGTACTTTGCCCTTTTGGTGGTTTCTAGTTATGAAAAATTGCAAACAATTTGGGACACACGAAAAAGGAAACGTGAGCAAACAAATAGATGGTAGAAATTCCCTCAATTTCTTCCTTCCTTTCCCTCTAAACATAGCCTTCGATCTCATAAATAGACCAAACTTAAAATAAGGTGGTTAAAATTTTCAAGTCAAAGTCGAACATTGGCTCGTTAGGTTTGTCTTTGATCAGCCGTAGCCCCAATGGGTGTTTTATTGCATTCAAAGCAATATTTGCAGCTTCCTATTTTTTCGTTATTGTTTCATGGTAACAATGATTTGACGTTCTGCTCCTGTATTAAATCAACTTGTGTACCATTATTGTAGCAGTCCAACCATGGGTACCGAAAATGAACATACCCACATCCACATGTGGTGTCCCCTTTGGTCCCCAAAAAATGACCGAAGACGTTCATTTTGTAAATAATATAATTTTAACATGCTTTACATAAAATTAATTAGCTAAATTGAATTTCGGAAAGTGCTTGATCGATCCATCCAATTTTGTACCCATGTTAACAACCGGCTCATGTTACTACTCCCTCCGTCCCTTTTTTTGTGTTCAGTATTTCATTTTGGACTGTCCCTTAATAAGTGTCCATTTTGTAAAGTTAGGGGGGTAAAAGTTGGTGCATTGTCTATTTTGTCCATAAAAGTAGATTTTATTTTGAAAAGTTAATCAATAAAAATGTAATGATGATGGGTAAGTAGGGAAAGTGGAGGAAAAAGTTGATGTGAAAGGTGTAATGATGATGTCTTTTTAACAAGTTGGAGTTACGAAGTAGGACACTTAAAAAGGGACGGAGGGAGTATTTTTTTGGGAGAATTTTTGATAAGTCCATTATAGCATGTTTCTAACCCACCCAGCCCACTTTTAAAGTTTCTAACACCTCTAGTCCACTAAAAATTTCAATGACAAAAATAACTTATATAAAAGAAACAAGGGCTTTGTTTGGCTAATACAAAAAATACAGTTTTTCATTTTTTTCGATCTTATTGCAACCACATAACCACCACCACCACCACCATCATAATGACCACCACCACGTCACCGCCACCACCACCACCACTCCTCCACCACCACCACGCCCCCACCACCACTTCCATCACCACCACCACCACTCCATCACCATCACCGCCACCAACACCACCACCACCACCACTACGCCCCCACCACCACCTCCACCACCAATCCGCCGCCGCTGCCGCTACCACCACCACCACGCCACCGCCGCGACCACTAGCACAACGCCGCCACCTCCACCACAATTACCACCACCACCAAGCCGCCACCGCCACCACCATCGCCACCGCTATCACTCCACCACCACAGCGTCACCGCCGCCACCACCACCACAGCGTCACCGCCTCCACCACAATTACCACCACCACTCCATCACCACCGCCGCCGCCGCCACCACCATCATTACTCCACCACCACCACCGAAATGACAACCACCACGCCGCCACCACAACCGCCACCACCACCACAATGACCACCACCATGCCGCCACCACCACCACCACCACCGCCACCACCACAATGACGACCACCATGCCACCGCCACCAGCACTACTGCCACCACCACCATGCCGCTGCCATCACTCCACCACCACCACTTCTTCTTTGGTAAGTCACCTTCCTTTTGGGTCACACTTGCTTTTCTGATGTCTCATTGGCATTAGTGTTTTAAGAAAATAATTTACAGTCTAAAAGTGCAAATTTGCAGTTTAAATTTTCAATGGTGTTAGTGTTTATTTAATAATTTACAGTCTAAATTTGTGTGTAGACTACAAATTTGCACTTTTAGACTGCAAAATTTTACGAAAGTGTATCTATTTACAGTCTAAAAGTACTATAAATTTGCAGTCTAAATTTTCTCAAGCATTGGTGTTCAATTAACAAATTTACAGTTTAAAACTATAAATTTGCAGTCTAAATTCTCATTGGCTTTAGTGTTCATTTAATAATTTGCAGTCTAAATTTTTGTCTAGACTGCAAATTTGCACTTTTAGATTGCAAAGTTTATGAAAGTGCATTTATTTGCAGTCTAAATTTTTTTTGGCATTGGTGTTCATTTAACAAATTTGCAGTCTAAATTCTCATTGGCGTTAGTGTTCAGTTAATAATTTATAGTCTAAATTTTTGTATAGACTGCAAATTTACACTTTTAGACTACAAAGTTTACGAAAGTGCCTTTATTTGCAGTCTAAAAGTGCAAATTTGCAGTCTAAATTCTCATTAGTGTTAGTGTTCATTTAATAATTTGCAGTCTCAATTTGTACATATTGCTAATTTACACCTTTAGACCACAAAATTTATGAAAGTGCCTTTATTTGCTGTCTAAAAATGCAAATTTGCAGTCTAAATTTTGTTTGGCGTTGATGTTCATTTAACAATTTGCAGTTTAAAAGTGCAAATTTATAATCTAAATTCTCATTGTGTTAGTATTTATTTAATAATTTGCAGCCTAAAATTGTATGTAGACTGCAAATTTTGCACTTTTAGACTGCAAAATTTACAAAAGTGCGTTTATTTGCAGTCTAAATTTTCTCTGGTGTTGGTGTTCAATTAACAAATTAGCAGTATAAAAGTTCAAATTTGCAGTCTGAATTCTCATTGGCGTTACGTTCATCTAATAATTTGCAGTCTAAATTTTTGTGTAGACTGCAAATTTAAACTTTTAGACTACAAAGTTTATGAAAGTGCCTTTATTTATATTCTAAAAGTGCAAATTTGTAGTCTAAATTTTCTCTTTGCAGTCTAAAATCTCATTGGCGTTAGTGTTCATTTAATAATTTGCATTCTAAATTTGTCTGTAGACTGCAAATTTGTACTTTTAGACTGCAAAGTTTATGAAAGTGCCTTTATTTGCAGTCTAAAATTATAAATTTGGAGTCTAAATTTTCTCTGGCATTGATGTTCAATCAACAAATTTACAGTCTAAAAGTGCAAATTTGCAGTCTAAATTCTCATTAGCGTTAGTGCTCGTTAAATAATTTGCAGTCTAAATTTTTGTGTCATTAGCGTTAGTGTTCGTTTAATAATTTGCAGTCTAAATTTTTGTGTAGTGCTTCGCCTCAAACCTCGTCTTCCAATAAGGTTGAAATACCCCAAGCGTAGGGCTAGGTCGTCGGTAGCATAATATCCGGAAGTCCGGGATCGTACCCACAGAGAATTCGAATGTAGCTTAATTGGATTGTAGGTTTTATGTGGTGGATTGTGGCGTTTAAGACGGCCAACTTGGTTTTGCTTTAAACGGTGGAAATGATAAAACGAAGACTAGAAATGAGCTTGATAAACTAAAGGAGGCAAGTCTAGGGATCGTCTAACCCTTGACTTAGGCCATTACCGGTTCTCAATTATAACTCAGGCGGGAGCCATGACCGCGTGCTCACACCCAGGAGATTTAACTTTAATGACTACGTTTATCGAAAGATGTGATTAACCGGAATTAAATCAACTTATTTTTGCTAATGTATCTAACACGTAGGGGGCCACGAGCCCTCGGTATGTCGCTTGCCAAGACCGCTTGACTAAACTTCATACCCAGGAGTTAACACGCCTCGCTTAGACCAAAAAGGCTGAGTTAATGAAATTCCGAAAACCAAGATTATAAGCCCGAAGGTTTGAGAACCAAATAACCACCTAAGTGCTCGGGAAAGATTACCCCGAGACTTGGCCTATCGACTACTCACACATAGCTAAAGCATAAAGGTAAGCATAAAAACGAGACATGACTTTTAACCAATAACAACGAAAACAAACTTGATATTATGAAAGATCTAGTCCGTAGGAACAACTTTAATAAACGAGAATTACTTACTTGAGTTCTTAATGAAATAACTTGAAAAGCTTAAAAGGACATTAATGGAGGAAAATCTAAAGCTAGTAATTAACTAGATACAAAAAAGAGGAAGAAGGAACCCCTATTTATACACAATGGGTTTCTCTCTCCTCAAATATCTAAAAACATACTATAAAAGGCAAGTATTCCATAAATGGAAACCCCAAAAAGTAGCAAAATATCTGGCCGAAGGCCCTCCGTATCGATACAGATTAAGAAAAGTATCGATACCACATCGTTAAGCTGAAAAGGCCAATCTCCCGTAACAAACCCGTATCGATACACACAAAATCCGTATCGATACGGGACTCTCTGGTTCGAGAGATAACAAACGCGTATCGATACGCGTGAAATCCGTATCGATATGGGTGGCTTATGTCTGGTTCCTCAGGCTAGCCTCCTGGTCTTGACACCCGACGACCGTTGGCTTGCCCGATGCTCCTTGCCTTCGTTCTTTGGTCGCTTTGGCACATGTTCCACCGGGCAGTTATTCTTGAATTATCTTGGGAGTTGACTTTGCACTCAAAACACGCCTTTTAAGGGCGTTTTGCCTGAAACACTCAATAAACTACCTTACGAGTAATATTGACTAAAAACGACAATTAAGATCTAAAAAGACTTATAACTAACGGGTTTACGCACCACGATCAAGTAATCTTAGGTGCGTATCATGTAGACTGCAAATTTACACTTTTAGACTGCAAAGTTTACGAAAGTGCCATTATTTGCAATCTAAATTTTTTCTGGGGTTGGTGTTCGTTTAACAACTT
This sequence comes from Rhododendron ovatum, assembly GCA_019656835.1. Taxonomy (NCBI): domain Eukaryota; kingdom Viridiplantae; phylum Streptophyta; class Magnoliopsida; order Ericales; family Ericaceae; genus Rhododendron; species Rhododendron ovatum. The sequence continues at coordinate 1,446,168 of CM033796.1, forward strand.
TGTAGTCTAAAAGTGCAAATTTATAGTCTAAATTCTCATTAGCTTTTGTGTTCATTTAATAATTTGCAATCTAAATTTTTCTGTAGACTGTAAATTTACACTTTTAGACTGCAAAGTTTACGAAAGTGCCTTCATTTGCAGTCTAAAAGTGTAAATTTGTAGTCTAAATTTTCCCTGGCATTGGTGTTTAATTAACAAATTTGCAGTCTAAAAGTACAAATTTGCAATCTAAATTGTCATGGGCGTTAGTGTTCGTTTAATAATTTGCAATCTAAAAGTGTAAATTTGCAGTCTAAATATATAACGAAAAGTATGTATAGTGCATTTGTTCATTGTGGTGGTGGCGTGGTGGTGGTGGTCATTGTGGTCGTCATGGTGGTAGTGGAGGTGGTGGTTGTGGTGGAGGTAATTATGGTGGAGGTTGCGCCATTGTGGTGGCGGCGGCGGCGGCGTGATGGTTGAGGTGGTGGTGGGGGCGTGATAGTGATAGAGGTGGTGGGAGTGGTGGAGCAGTGGTGGTGGTGGAGATGGTGGTGGGGGCGTGGTGGTGGTGGTGGCACCGTTGTGGTGGTGGTTGAGGCGGTGGAGGTGGTGGCGCTGTTGTGGTGGTGGTAGCGGCGATGTGGTGGTGGGGGGGCGTGGTAGTGGTAGTGGTCGAGGTGGTGGGGGTGGTGATGGCATCATCGTGGGGGTGGTGGTGGAGATGATGGTGGGGGCGGGGTTGTGGTGGATGTGGTGGTGGTGGAGTGGTGGTGGTAATTATAGTGGAGGTTGCGACAATGTGGTGGTGGCGGCGGCAACGGCATGGTGGTTGAGGTGGCGGTGAGGGCGTGGTGGTGGTGGTGGCGGCGTCGTGTTGGTGTGGTGGTGGGGTTGGGGGCATGGTGGTGGTGGAGTGGCGATGGTGGTGGTGGAGTGGTGGTGGTTGCGGCGTTGTGGTGGTGGTGGTGGTCGGGGCGTGGTGGTGTAGATGGTGGTTAGGGCAGCATTGTGGAGGTAGTGGCGGCGGCCTGTTGGTTGTGGTGGAGGTGGTGGTGGTGGAGCGGTGGTAATTGTGGTGGAGGTTGCGGCATTGTGGTGATGGTGGTGGTAGTGGCGGCGGCGGCAGCGACGTAGTGGTTGAGGTGGTGGTAGGGGCGTGGTGGTGGTGGGGGCGTGGTGGTGGTGGTTGCGTCGTGGTGGTGGTGGTGGTGGTGGTGGAGTGGTGGTGGTTATGGTTTGGTGGCAGCGTGGTGGTGGTAATTGTGGTGGAGGTTGCGGCATTGTGTTGGTGGCGGCGTGATGGTTGAGGTGGTCGTGGGGATGTGTTGGTGGCTTTAGTGGTGGTGGTGGTTGTGGTGGCGTCGTGGTGGAGGCGGCGGTAGTGGTGGTGGTTGTGTAAAGTTTAATGAAGGGACAATTTTGTCTTATCAAAAAATGAAGTGGACCTGAAACTTTAAAAAAAGTAATGGGCTGGACTAGAGATGTTTTGGAAATATGAGGTGGATTGGACATGTTACAAAATTCTATAATGGACCTTACAACAATTCTTTATATTTTTTTGCCTTTTGTTACTTGTTACTAGATTGTAGCTCAAATGCCCAAGAACCACAGAATCTGAAGGGCTATAGCATAGGGGCTATAACAAAAAAGTAACATCATCTCTCCAGCATCATTGGGAAGTGCTTTGATCCAGCATCATTGGGAAGTGCTTTGATCTGTTGATTGTAATTATATACTTCTCATAAAAATATTACTACTTAGCAAGAGGAATAGAGAGACTAAAAAACAAAAGTAGCAGTAGTTCTTAGCACAAGGATCCATACTTCTGATTATGAGTGATGAGGCCACAATGAGTACAGAAACTAAGCTACAAAATAAACAACCATCAGATGCTGAGGAATCACTGGAAAGAAAACTTGAAAACGACGAACGGCATGAAAATTACTTCTAGAAAGCTAAAAACACACACGTGGACAAAAACTACTATAGTATAGACACTGCTAATAGATTAGTTTCTTGGCCCCTTCCTTTTCTGCCTCTTCTGAGTTTTCTTTGCCCTTCTGAAGATTGCAACAAACCGTTCATGATACCTCGTGGTCAGCATGTGTCCAATAACCAACCCAACTATCAGTCCACTCCCATATCCCATCATTATGACCATCCAGTAGTTACCCCTCGAAAACTTTGAATCATCACCTTGCGAGCTGTGTGCCGGTGGTGGTGGGGGTGACGTTTCTGAATTCCCACATAACATCGTCAGGGGGACACCACACAATCCCATATTCCCACCATAAGAACTATTGTCAGACGTATCGAATTGTTTCCCGCAAGGTATAGGGTCCGTGAGACGATTATTAGAAACGTCTAGGGCTGAAAGGAAAGTGAGTTGGGTTAGTTGTTGAGGGATCTCTCCCGAAAGCTCGTTTCGAGATAAGTCCAACGATTCCAGGTCTATCAAATTTTCAAAGGATGATGCCACTGAGGTTGTTTTCGGAAATGTTTACTGCTTGAAGTCCACAGAGACTTCCAAGGGATTTTGGTATTTCGCCACTGAGTTTGTTGTTTGAAAGATCAACAGCTACAAATACACTTTGAATCTTCTCATACAGCCTTTTCGTCCCTTTGCTAGTTATTGTTATTGAATAGGTATAAGACCATGTATTAGAAAACTGTCCCACCACCATAGATTGTGTATTCGCCTCCACTTGCATATATGTGGAATTCCCTTTCTTGACCTCTTTCATTGCATTCCAGTGTTGGAAGTACTCTGATGGCAATGTACCAGAGAAACCATTATGAGAGAGGTCAATGATCTGCAGTTTCGGAAACTTCAAATTGGGTTTAGGATTCTCAATGGCACCATGGAAGCTGTTAGATCGCAGAACAAGAACTTGTAACTCAGGAAGAGCTCCTAGCCAAAAAGGAAAAGTGTCCTCGATCTGATTATCTCCCAGAGGAAGAATTTCAAGCTCTGTACAATTTTCCAATGATCGTGGTACCGGCCATGCAATTGATTTCGACTCAAGTCAATCATCTTGATCCCCCTCATGAACATTTGGGGCACAGTACCGTGAAAATTATTGTTACTCAGATTGAGCATCAACAGATTATAACTACTTGAACTAACCAAGCATTGAGGAATGGCCCCACTAAAGTAATTATCAGACAAGTCAAGCGCAAAAAGAGCACTATTTTGGCATAATGATGCTGTGATTTCTCCAGTTAGTGAATTATGAGCGACAGTATAAGAAAGGATAGATGGTGGTGGAAGTGGGAGGGGTCCTTGCAGCTTGTTAAAGCTGAAATCTAGCTCTTGTAGTGATATCCATTGAATGCCACCTGGATACTGCTCAAATCCTGTGAGAGAGTTTCCCTGAAGGTCGATATATCTCATTGTTTCTTTACTTGTGTTCCACAACCAAGTTGGTATTTGGCCATGAATACGGTTATTAGCCAAAATAAGCATTGCCAATTCATCTTGGAAGCGCAAGAACTCAGGGAACTCCTTCAAGTTGCATGATGCCAATCTTGTTGTATTGAGTTTCGGGAGAGTAGCATTGGTACTATTCGTTGCGAGCACCGTCAATTTATTTTCGGACAAGTCCAAAAGACTAAGGTTTCGGAGATTCTGAAAGATATCTAGCTCGACTTTACCACTCAAGCTGTTTGAAGAAAGATCAAGAATTTCAAGATGCTTGAGTAGAGAGATAGAGCTTGGAAACATGCCGTACAATTGATTTCTGAAAAGACTAGAATGGTAAATCTGGTGAGGTTCAAAAGCAAAGATGAAATTTCACCAAATAACTCATTGTTGTCGAGATACAACGTAGATAGCTGGGTCAGGTTAGCAAGAGACTGCGGTAATGCATCATTTACTTTTGTATTGATAAGTATTAATGCAGTGAGTTTTGATAGCTTTCCAAGGAGTCGTGCATCAAAAGTACCGCCGCCGAGTCCTAAGTGCGTGAGTTTTGATAAGTTTGCTATTGAAGAAGGAATCTGTCCCCCAAAAATTGTTGCCAGAAACTTCTAGAAACCTGAGCTCGGCCAGATTGCCTAGCGAGCTTGGAAGCATCCCATACAAATTTGAATCTCCTAATTCTAACGTGTTCAAGGAATTAAGATTCGCAATTGAAGATGGAAGCAATCCGGAAAAATTTGTCGATCCAATCTTCAATTCCTTGAGTGGACTACTGTGTGAAAATTCAGGAAGATAACCAAAAAGGTTTTCATTGGCTGACACGCCTAAAATCCGTAGGTTTGGTAGATGAAAAATGTCCATTGGGAATTCACCATAAAGCAAACAATTCCTAAGTTGAAGAGTTGTCAGAGAGGTCATATTCGATAAAGCACCTGTCACTGTAGAAGATACGTTCACTTGATTGAGGTCTAGTACGTTGGTTAGGTTTTGAACTAGGTCTCTCAGACTGGGTTTTTCAAGTTTCAAAAGATATTCAGTAGAAAATGGGTCAAAGTATCCAAACAGATCAAGGAAAGTCAATTGGGAAAGAGAGGAGATCTCTGAAGGGATCTGACCTGAAAAAAAAGATTTGTGGAGGTTGAGACTCCTTAGTCTCGAAAGATTTCCAATTTTGGTCGGAATTTGAGAATAATTGAAGTGATTGTCAGCAAGGTTCAGCCTCCCAAAGGTGAACAAGGCTAAAGAGGCTGCAAGGAGTTTAATAGAACCATAGATGAAGCTGCTACTGAGGTCGAGACCAATCACACGACCGGTGTCATGGCCACACTCCACACCATCCCACGAGCAACAATCGCTAGCATTTCCAGAGTTTGTACCACTCTAGTTGCATCATTGTAGTCTGTAATCTGTAACCGCCAGTTTCAGAACATATCATTTAGTGGTGTATGTAAACACAGAGTTTGGAGAATATGTATTTTTTTGGTGCTGCAGTTCAAGCATAGTTTGGTCTTCAGTGATTCATCAAGGTTGCGGGATATTAGCGTTGGTTCTTTCTGATCATCCAAATGATCGCACAACTAAGGTTGTGTTTAGATCAAGAATTTGGAAGGATCAAGAGTTTCCTCGTATATTTAGAGCAACGTGGTGGATCGATTTTGGAAATTGAATTCTGATGACTATTGCTATGATATTCAGTTTGGTACAGATCTCCATCTCCCACAGGCAAGTGGGGTTTTTGGGTTTGAAGGCATGAGCACCCTAGTCCCCAACCCAAGAGCAGCTACTCCTGTCGATTTTTTTAAAACAAAAAAGGGTTTCGTCAACTAAATCAAACAGATATGACATTCATATGTGGGAAAGTTTCTATCTGAGTGATATTTTTTTTGGATTAATCATTCGTCTCGAGAGGAGTCTAAAAAATATAAAATTAACTGAAAGAAAAAAAAAGCTTACTTCACACGAAAAAATATCAAACAGCTGTTTTGTTTGTCTAAAATGCCATCTTAATTGAATTTTTTGACATTAGTCCATATTTTTATACTTTTTTAATTTATCTCGTTAAGACGAATAATTAACCCCATAAATTACGACAAAAGGTAAACAAAACATTCCAAAAAATAAAAAAATATCAAAATAAATTTCAAACTTTTAAGTTTACAAGAATGGAGCCACAATTATCAGTCTCCAACGACATCGTATTCTTTTCTCCGAGGTAGTACATTTTTTCTGACATCACGATTGAGACGACTGACGAGTTTAGCTCCATTAACCTATAAACGCCTCTCTCTCTCTCTCTCTCTCTCTCTCTCTCTCTCAGAACCGTTAACCATAAACAAAACCCAAAATAGGAAATTGAAATTATTATTTCTTGGTGTGGACATGTAAAATTTACTGTCAATCACAAGTTGTCACGTGTTGCGAGATCTAGTAAATAGGGCATGGTAAATGTCCAAACAAATGTTGCCATGTGTCTCGAGGTCAAAAGTCAAGATGATGCGTATAAGCCAATCAAATGATGCCATGTGTCAAAATGATGTAGTTATTATTTTTATTAAGCTCGGCCAATCAAATTAAGCCACTTGGTAAAATAATAATTGTGTTTTTCTTCACAAATAATTGTCTTTCTTAAAATAAAAGAAAGAAGGATAATTATTGAATTTTAATTATTTATTTTACAGTAAATAAAGAAATAATTAAAGGGAGATAAATATGAAGGAAGCAGAGATTGGTCATGACTCTCCATCCTACATCTCTATAAATAGAGGTGCTCTCCTCTCATATTTTTCCATTTGCACATTGAAGCACACAAGCTCCAGAATTCTGAAGATCAAAGCCCTCAAGCCCTTTAGAAATCTTCAAGTCTGCATCCAATAAGAAGGCTCTTCAAATCAAAGCTTCAAAGCTCCGAAGAACATTCAGGTCAAGTCCACATCAAATAAGACAGTTCTTCAGATCAAAGTTTCAAAGCCCTGAAGAAGGCTCAAGTCAAATCTCCATCATCAAATCCAAACTCCAGAACTCTGAAGATCAAAGCCTCCACGCCCTTCAGAATTCACATTCATCCATCACACACAAGCTTCTAGAGTTCTGAAGATCAAAGTTACGAAGGCCCTTCAGAATCTTTCAAGTCCACATCAAGCCCGACGCTCTTCAGTTCAAAGCATCCAAACCCTGAAGAACGTTCAAGCCAAGTCCACCAATTTTCAGTCTCCTTCAACCAAATTGAAGAAGATCTCAAATACCGATTTGAGACCAAGCTCTCTAGCTCTCAAATCAACATCTGCAAATCCGCATCTTCTTCAACCAAATCGAAGAAGATCTCAAATAGTAACTTAAGAAGAAGCTCCAAAACCGTCAAGTCAATATCCACAAATCCATCATCTTTTTCACCTAAATTGGAGAAGATCAAGCAATTTAACTTGAGAAGAAGCTTCAAAGCCCTCAAGTCAAAGCCCATCAAATTTGCCGTCATCTTCGCAAAGACCGTAGAAGATATCGCCGTTCCATTCGAGATCAAGCTATTAAGCCCTCGTTTCAACAACCGAAGAGAAGAATCAGAGGATTAATTTTCTTTGAAAATTGCATCAGAGATTGTAACCCTAAATTTCTCAAATTAATAAAATTGACCTTATTCAGCATCTTTCCGTCTTTTTCGCAAACTCAAATTTTGTGTGATACAGATTTTGTCATGCCCGATGGGACAATCTTTGCCTCTTATCTCTTCTCTTTCCAAATAAAATTTGAAGGTTACACATCAAATATGTCTGAAGGAAATAAGGGTGCGTCTTCCATGACGCCACACAAATCAAGCCTCTTATCTAGCATGTTGGGGGCAAAAGAAATTGACACCAATAAGGGTGAGCATGTGTTCCTACACCCATCCATCCTCCGAAGGTCATGGAAAAGCAACAAATTTGCACCTTCCTCTCCTTATGAAGATCTGCATTACACTGATGACGAAGTCATGCCGGTCATGATGGTGCAATCGTCTACTCTTGATGAACAACTTGCGGCCTTGACCAAGACACTTGAGAAGCTTGTGAAGTACAATCAACAACAAGAAGCTCAACTTAAAGAGCTTTCAGATAAGGTGGATCAAGTGGGAATGTCAAGGTGCAGCGAGAAAAAGTCATCTGAATCTATGACCGAAGTGGCTCCACGCATCGTCCTCAAAACTTCGCTTGAGCCTATTCGACAAGACGTTCTTAAAACCTCGCGCAAAGCTACACCAGAAGATATTTTCTTAGTCTCGCGCGAAGGTATTTCACACAAAGTACTCAAAGTCTCAGCAAACTCCGAGACTTCAAGTAAAAAGATTCAAGTCTCCGGTGATGGATCAATACCTGCTCATCAATTGAAGGAATTCATCATGGGCAATTGCTGAAAAAGATGAGAAGAGTTCTCAAACTTTTCGTTTATACATTAAGCCTTACACACGGAGGATCGAACAATTGAGGATGCCAGAAAATTATCAACCTCCTAAATTTCAACAATTTGATGGCAACGACAACTCGAAACAGCATCTTGCGCACTTTGTGGAGACATGTGGCAATGCTGGAACGGATGGAGATCTACTCGTCAAAGAATTTGTATGCTCGTTGAAAGGTATGCTTTTGACTGGTATATAGACTTGGAGTCGAATTCTATAGACAATTGGGACCAATTGCAGCAGGATTTTCTCAATAGGTTTTTCAACACACGGTGCATTGTCAGCATGTTTGAACTCAGTAACACTCGCCAACAAGAAGGCGAGTTAGTCGTTGACTACATCAATAGATGGAGAAGCTTGAGCCTCGATTGCAAAGATCGCATATCTGAAGCCTCAGCCATTGAGATGTGCACCAAAGGAATGTGTTGGAGTCTCCTCTACATTTTGCAAGGCATAAAACCGAAGACTTCTGAAGAGTTGGCCACGCGAGCACATGACATGGAGCTTAGCATCTCAATTTCTAGAGAAGAAGACACTCTTGTTCAAGAAGGGCAACATGATTGGCGCCAAGAAAACTCATCTTCAATTGCATTAAAAGCAAGTGGAGAGCCTTCCTGGCAGGAGTCTGATTCTTCTATTGGCTCACGAAAATTGGAGTACAATGACGAGGAGGATGAAGATGAAGCAACATTGTACTCAATCACGATGATCATTGAGCCTTCAAACCTCATAGCTCCACGAAGTCAACAAGTTATTCTTCGAAGTACATCAAATTTAGAAGTGCTCTTGGATACGAGTCTAAACTATCTTCCATCTTCGCAAGTTTGAAGATTCTGCAACACTCCATAACACATGAGTCTAAACTGCATGTTACTCCTAGCCTGCATGAGTTTAAACTGTGAACGTCAAAAAAAACACACAAAAAAAAAAAATTTGAACTACGTTTTGACTTGATCCCATTTTGGGTAGTAGGCAGCTTGAATTTCGAGCTCAGTCATCCAAAAAAAAAAAATCTCCTTTTTGAGCTACGTTTGACTTGATCCTTTCGGGAACGTAGGGGATTTGGACTCACCTTCCAAGTCCATTCAACCAAATCAAAGAAATCACTTTGTGGTGGATCGTGTGGACAAATTGTTCATTTGACTTCTCAAAAGAAACTCAAAATCCAAAGCTCGTGACAACACAAGAAGCTAAAGACAAAAGGAGAAGGCGTACAGTAACGTTCAAGGATCCTTTTTCAAGCTCGTATTCAGTTGTGAGGATTTGTTTTGTGCTTCCTCTTAATATATAGAACAAAGACAAGGCTGACTCCTAATTGGAGAGAAGTCATAAATCCTTGTCCTATACAAACACAATTGTGTTACGCGGTGGTTCCTAATTGGAAGACGTATAGAACTCCTACTTCTTCAAATACGCTGTGTGCAAGCGTGAACCCCGAGCAAGGGATGTCAGGCGGTGGAAAATTCAGTGGGTCCGCAAATTTTGTCTTTTGAAAGGCACAGTTTGTTATGCAAAGTCCATACAACTTGGGAGGCCATGCTCAAATTTTCGTGTGGATTTAATTTGCTGGGCTATCAAGTTTTAGTCCACTAAAAATCCAAATAAATTGAGCTTGCTAATCATTCTGCCTAAAGTGAAATTCAAGTGTGCAATTGATAAATTTTCCGCTTGACTCATGAGTTAGAGTCAAATCCACCCCAAGTTACAAGCAAAGGAAATTGTTGCCGGATACACAAATTTTTTGCATCAAATCAAATCAAGTCAACATTTTCGAGACCTACTCACTTTTGTGCATGAGCAAGTCTCGAGAGGGCATTTGTAGACATGTAAAATTTACTGCCAATCACAAGTTGTCATGTGTTGCGAGACCTAGTAAATAGGGCATGGTAAATGGCCAATCAAATGTTGCCATGTGTCTCGAGGTCAAAAGGCAAGATGATGCGTATAAGCCAATCAAATGGTGCCACGTGTCAAAGTGATGCAGTTATTATTTTTATTAAGCTCAGCCAATCAAATGGTGCCACGTGTCAAAGTGACGCAGTTATTATTTTTGTTAAGCTCAGCCAATCAAATTAAGCCACTTGGTAAAATAATAATTGTGTTTTTCTTCACAAATAATTGTCTTTCTTAAAATAAAAGAAAGAAGGATAATTATTGAATTTTAATTATTTCTTTTACATTAAATAAAAAAATAATTAAAGGGAGATAAATATGAAGGAAGCAGAGATTGGTCATAACTCTCCATCCTACATCTCTATAAATAGAGGTGCACATTCATCCATCACACGCAAGCTTCTGGAGTTCTGAAGATCAAAGCTGCGAAGGCACTTCAGAATCCTTCAGAATCTTTCGAGTCCACATCAAGCCAGACGCTCTTCAGTTCAAAGCATCCAAACCCTGAAGAATGTTCAAGCCAAGTCCACCAATTTTCAGTCTCCTTCAACCAAATTGAAGAAGATCTCAATCACCAAATTGAAGAAGATCTCAAATACCGATTTGAGACCAAGCTCTAAAGCTCTCAAATCAACATCTGCAAATCCGAATCTCCTTCAACCAAATCGAAGAAGATCTCAAATACTGACTTAAGAAGAAGCTCCAAAACCCTCAAGTCAATATCCACAAATCCATCATCTTTTTCACCTAAATTGGAGAAGATTAAGCAATTTAACTTGAGAAGAAGCTTCAAAGCCCTAAAGTCAAAACCCGTCAAATTCGCTGTCATCTTCGCAAAGACCGTAGAAGATATCGCCGTTCAAATCGAGATCAAGCTATCAAGCCCTCGTTTCAAGAACCGAAGAGAAGAATCAGATGATTAATTTTCTTTGAAAATTGCATCAGAGATTGTAACCCTAAATTTCTCAAATTAATAAAATTGACCTTATTCAGCATCTTTCCGTCTTTTTCGCAGACTCGAATTTCGCGTGACTTGGGATCACCATTTACTAGAGTATTGTGTTAAAAACTTTCCCCCATTTTCTTCCTTCCTTCCTTTCTCTTATTAACAATTAGCATAGCCTTTTTAACACTTCAACTTTTTCCCCTCATCGCAGTGGAAGGTTGAGGACAAACATCTGACGCTTTATTTTTAAGTTTGCCTGATAAACGAACCAAACTATTTAAATTGGAATTTGTAGTTTGTACTCTCTTACCGAAAGTTTGTTTGAGATTGATTACTTATATAAACAGACCAAGCGAGCGAGATAAAAAAATTTTGACTACTTTTTTCATGTGCTTGCCTTATGATTTCCACCTCCAACTTTGAAATTTGAATCTACTTTAAACCTTATCAGTTATTTTTGATTTGTTGATTGTAGTTTATTTGTCAGTTATTTTTCTTAGGCTGTTCCAGAAAAAAGAAAAAAAGAGTTGATTTTCTTATTTTCTCCCTTCCGATGACGTTTTGGATGGTGAGAATGATGAAAGAAGAAAAGAAATGAGAGTCCCATCATGTGTTTGGATAAATAAATAGAAGAGGTGAGAGATAAAAAAAAATGATGTATTTTTATGAGAAGGTTAGCAAAAAAAAACCCGAATTTTTAAGTAGGAGCACGTGATGGGCTCGACTTCAGAGTCGGTTGTTGGGGATTTCGAGTCGGCAAGGGAGTTGTTGACGAGTAGTCTTCATGGTTTGGAGAAAATGACGGAGAAGTGGGATGGGAATGTGGTCAGCAAAAACAGAGTAGGGACCAAGTCAAAAACTACAAGCCCTTACATCAAATGGGTTTGTTGGTACCATAGCCATTGAATTGGAATAGTCGTCAATCGAATTTAAATTGGGAAAATGACTGCTCAGGACGTGTTTTGATAATTAATACCCGCTAAGGACGTTTTCAGCATTAAAAATGTTTTTAGCGGGTATTAATTATCAAAACACGTCATTGGCCGTCATTTTACCAACATTTTTTTTCGGAAGGGGCAACAAACATGCTACAACTTTATTGGACAACACATTGCAACAGTTACAAAGGTAGGAGTTACAAGAGCAGGTTTATATATAAGTTCCACTTCCCAGGGTCACAACAATGCTCTCTTTCCACTGAGGAATACAAAAACTAAGCTACAAAACTAAACAACCATCAGATGTAGTAGGAATCACTTGAAAGAAAACTTAAAAATGACAAATGACATGAAAATTACTTCTTGAAAGCTAATAACACACACGGACACGGACAAACAGTACAGTGCCGCCGCTGCCAATAGATTTAGTTTCTTCGCCCCTTCCTTTTCGGCCTCTTTTGAGTTTTTTTTTCCCTTTCGAAGATCGCAACAAACCAATCATGATACCTCGTGGTCAGCGTCTGCCCAATAACCAACCCAACTATTAGCCCACTCCCATATCCCATCATTATGACCATCCAGTAAATACCCCTCGAAAACTCTAAATCATCGCCTTGCGAGCTATGTGCCGGTGGTGGTGTGGGTGACACTTCAGAATTTCCGCATAACATCGTCAGGGGGACACTACACAATCCCATATTCCCACCATATGAACTATTATCAAATGTATCGAATTGTTTACCTCCAGGTATGGGGCCAATGAGACGGTTATGAGAAACATTTAGGACTGAGAGGAAAGAGAGTTTGGTCAGCTGCCGAGGGATCTTTCCTGAGAGCAGGTTTCGAGATAGGTCCAATGATTCCAAGTTCGGTAGATTTGCCAAGGATGACGGGATGATGCCAATGAGGTTGTTTTCCGAAATATTTAGCGCTTGAAGTCCACTGAGACTTCCAAGGGATTATGGAATTTCACCACTGAACTTGTTGTCTGAAAGATCAACAGCTACAAATACACTTTGTATCTTCTCATAAAGTAGTTTTGTCCCTTTGCTGGATATAGTTATTGAATAGGTAAAACCCCTTGAATAAACAATATTTTCCACCGTTGTAGCTAGTGGTTTCTCCACTTGCATATATGTTGAATTCTCTTTCCCGACCACTTTCATTGCATTCCAGTTCTGGAAGTACTCTGACGGCAACGTACCAGAGAAATCATTGTGAGAGAGGTCAATGATCCTCAACTTCGGAAACTTCAAATTGGTTTTAGGATTCTCAATGGTACCATGGAATCTGTTAGATCGAAGAATAAGAACCTGTAACTCAGGAAGAGATCCCAACCAAAAGGGAAAAAAGTCCTCGATCTGATTATCTACCAGAAGAAGAATTTCAAGCGTTGTACAACTGGCCAAAGAACGTGGTACTCCCCCATGCAATTGATTTTGACTTAAGTCAATCAACTTGATCCCCCTGATGAACGTTTGAGGCACGGTACCGTGGAAGTTGTTGTAACTCAGATTGAGCATCAACAGAGAACCACTACTAGAACTGACCAAGCATTGAGGAATGGCCCCGCTTAAGTTATTATCAGACAGGTCAAGTGCAAAAAGAGCTCTATTTTGGCAGAATGATGTTAGGACTTTTCCAGTTAGTAAATTACCAGCGACTCTATAAGAAAGGACAGATGGTGGTGGAAGAGGAAGTGGTCCTTGCAGTCTGTTAAAGCTGAAATCTAGGGATTCTAGATGGTTGAGTTCAGAGATTGAGCTCGGAAACATGCCAGATAGTTGATTTTTTGAAAGGTCTAGAATGGTTAATCTGGTGAGGTTCGAAAGCCAAGATGGGATTTCACCAAATAACTCATTGTGGATGAGAACCAACAAAGATAGCTGGGTCATGTTCGCAAGAGACTGTGGTAATACATCCTTTAGTTTCGTATTGTCAAGTACTAGTATAACAAGTTTTGATAGCTTTCCAAGGGTTCGTGCATCAAAAGTACCCCCACTGAGTCCTAAGACAGTGAGTTTTGATAAGTTTGCTATTGATGAAGGAACCTGTCCCCAAAAATTATTTCCGTGAACATCCAGAAACATGAGCTGGGCCAGATTGCCTAGCGAGCTTGGAAGCATCCCATACAAATTGGACTCTCCTAATCCCAACACGTTTAAGGAATGAAGGTTCCCAATGGAATTTGGAAGCAATCCGGAAAAATTTGTCCTCGAAATCTTCAATTCCTCAAGTGGACTACCATATGAAAATTCAGGAAGATAACCAAATAGGTTTTCATTGGTTGACACGCCTAAAATTCGTAGGTTTGGTAGATGAAAAATGCCCATTGGGAATTCACCATAAAGCAAACAGTTCCTAAGATTAAGACCTGTCAGAGAGGTCATGTTTGATAAAGCACGTGGCACCGTAGAAGATACGTTCACAGCACTGAGGTCAAGTTCTTTCAGGTTGGTGAGGTTTTGAACTAGGTCTCTCAGACTGAGTTTTTCAAGTTTCAAAAGATGTCCGGTAGAAGTAGAATATGGGTCAAAATATCCGCACAGATCAAGGAAAGTCAATTGGGAAAGAGAGGAGATCTCTGAAGGGATCTGACCGGAAAAAAAGGAGTTGTGTAGGTTGAGACTCTTTAGTTTCGAAAGTTTTTCAATTCCGGTCGGAATTTGAGAATAATTGAAGTGATTGTGAGCAAGGTTCAGCCTCCGTAGGTGAACAAGGCTGAAGAGGCTGCTGTTGGAGTTGATAGAACCATAGAGGAAGCTGCTACTGAGGTCGAGACCAATCACATGACCGGTGTTGTGGTCACACTCCACGCCATCCCACGAGCAGCAATTGCTAGCATTTCCATCAAGCTTCCATGACTCGATCTTCGGATAAGCAGAAGGGTTGTTGGCAGAAGCAAACTTCTTGATGTCAAAGTTACGCTTGAACTGCAGCAAGGCTGATCTCTCATCGTCATGGCATAGTGGCTGCGCAGAAGAGTAAGAGTTAGTAAAAATAGCAAGATTAAAGCAACAGAAGATCATCAGGAACATGTGAAGATACAAAGATGAATCCATCATGTATAAGTAGCTATCTTAGAGATAATGCCCTTAATGGGCTTTTATACAGTCCCGTAGCTAACTTTTGAAGTCAAGTCCACCCACGGAACTTGTCGGAAATAGCTTGCTTTGTTTTTTTTGCACAGAATAGATGGGCACATCGATCTACATCTTTCCAATCTTTCTGAATTTTCATTTTATATCAGTAATAACTAAGGAAGTTTTACTTGTGAACAATACTAACGCGTAAGACATAAGGATATTTCTAAAAAGATGGCGCGTCACATTGGAAACTGCTACGACACTTGATCCCCGGCTGGTTATTTTGGTGAATGTGTATGCGTTTAGTGAATTAATTTTTCTTAAATGATCTTGATTTCTTTTATTAATTTGTTTTGACGGAATATTAATCTGCAATTCTGCATGACCTCTTGCTGTTTAAGTTATCAAATATTAAATTTTAAAAAAAATGTCATGTTACACTTGTTATTATGCATCGTTTAATCAAATTAATCTCTCTCTCTCTCTCTCTCACTCTCACACACATGTGTATATATATTTATATATATTTCTAGCGGATACCCTTAAAATCACGTTATGATCACATTGAGCAGCTCGGATCATTAAAATTTGATTGGAAACTATGACACCCTTCCCGGTCATTTTTTTTGCTGATTTCTCACGGAGATCTTTAAAATTACGTTCTGCACACATTAAACGGTTCGGATTTTCAAAATTTGATCGGGAAATGAAAGTTTTAAAATGAGGGATCCCTCACTTGAAAATTCCTCTCTCTCTATATATAGATTTGTAGGTATATAGCACAGTCAAGGTCTCCTCGGCGTGGCTGTCATGTCCGGCAAAATTTGAATATTTTGTCCTGTTACTTGACTTAATGCCTTCCATTGGCTCTCGGACATGTTTGATGTTCATTTTGTGGACTTCAGTGCATTAGCGAAACATAATTACATCTAATGGGAATGGGTACCAGTTAGAAAAACGCTCTTGTCACGAAATGGTCAACACACGGCAAAAGACTTCTACAGAAGAGCCAAACATGATTGATTGATCGTGTTCTACTGGCAAGAAGCTCTAACATAAAAATTAAGAGCTTCAGATCACACAATTCAAGACACATAAAAGGTGGAAGAAAAATGGGCAAATTTCACTCAGACCCCCTGAGGTATCTAACAATGACAGAAGGTACCCCTTAGTTTTCAAAAATGATAGAAACCTCCCCTATTTCACAGTTTGGGTTTCATTCCGTTAGTGAAATGGACGGAAAATGTACGGAAATGTACGAAAAATGAAATCTTCAATTTTATTTAGTTCTACAGCTATCTTAGGGCTCTCATTGAAAGTCCTAGAGCCAAAAATTAATTATAATCATTTAGAATAAAATGATTAAAAAAATAAAATCTTCGCACCGATTCAAACGGATTAAAATTTGGAGCATTTAAATTTTTGCTCTTCATTTGGTTTTAAGGATTTCAATGAAGAACACATACTTAAGTGCTCCAATTTTCAATCCATTTGAATTGGTGCGAAGATCTTATTTTTCTGATTATTTTATCCTAAAGTGCAATAATTAATTTTTGGTTCTAAGATTTTCAATGAGAGCCCTAAGATAGATGTAAAACTAAATGAAGAGGAGATATTTAAGTGCTCAAATTTTTAATTCGTTTGAATCGGTGCGAAAATCTTATTTTTTTGATTATTTTTTTCCTAAAGGGTCATAATTAATTTTTCGCTCTAAGGCTTTCAATGACAGCTCTAAGAAAACCATAGAACCAAATGAAGAGCAGATACTTAAGTGCTCCAATTTTTAATTTGTTTGAATCGGTGCGAAGATTTTTATTTTTTTTATCTTTTTATCCTAAATGGTCATAGTTAATTTTTGGCCCCAAGGCTTTCAATGAGAGCCCTGAGAGAGCCATAGAACCAAATGAAGAGAAGATACTCAAGTGCTCCAATTTTTAATCCGTTTGAATCGGTACGAAGATCTTATTTTTCTGATTATTTTATCCTAAAGGGTCATAATTAATTTTTTGCTCCAGGACTTTCAATAAGAGCCCTAAGATAGCTGTAGAACTAAATAAAATTGAAGATTTCATTTTCCGTTCATTTTACTAACGGAACTAATGGAATGAAATCCAAACTGTGAAATAGGGAAGGTTTCTATCATTTTTGAAAACTGAGGGGTACCTTCTGTCATTATCAGATACCTCAGGGGGTTTGAGTGAAATTTGTCCACGAAAAATTCATAAAAAGTAGTAGTTCATACTTCTTATCTTTAGTACCGAATTTTTCGTTTTTTCAGTAAAGGTGGTTCATACTTCTTATACAAACCTCGAGCAAATTTCACTCTTAAGAACCAAGTTGTAAAGATTGGGTGTCCAAGAACTTATATGTTCAACGCCAAACATATGATTAGCGACTTAGATATTGAAGGTGACTAACTCGATGCTTCGCTTGCGTATCGGTATGCAATATTTTGCAAAGCCAATTTATGGGTTGCCTCCTTTGAGGCTGGTAAAATACAACTTGAGTCGAAAAAAAAAAAAGCCAAGTATTTCAAATACACGTGGTTTAGGTTGTTGGTTTTTTTTTTTTTTTTTTTAACAGAATAAATGGCCACATGTATGTACATCTATACAATCTTTCTGAATTTTGCATTTTATATCAGTTGAAACGAAGGAAGTTTTACTTGTGACCAAAAGTGTTTTGGATGGTCCAGATGTAAATGTACTGAACGGATTTTTTTAAAAAAAAAGGAAAAGGAAAAAGATGTTTCGATCCAGGCCGTTGATTCCAAGATGAACAGCTGGATTAGGCGCTCGGCACCCGCTTGGCAGGGGTGCTGCTCGGCAAGGTCCCTGGGTCCGAATAATAACGCTTAAGTAGTAAGGACATTTCTAAAAAGGCGGGGTGTCTCGTTAGACACTGCTATAACACTTGTCAGACAATCCCTCATTCTACTGATCCCCAGTTATTTTAGGTACACAACAATTTAAACATAACACCGAACACAACCATTTTAATAATACTCGTACCATTTTGGCAAAAAAAAAAAAAAAGGGTTATCAAATATTAAATTTAAAAAATTGTCATGTTATACTTGTTATTATGTATCTTTTAATCCAATTTCTTAAATATATATGTCTACATTCATACATGTACGTATAAATATATGGCTTCAGAATTTTTGGATGTGGCGGTACCTGTCGGCGATCTCAGCCATCCAAATGTGTTTTGGACGACAAGATTTACTCCCTCTCTGTCCCCTAACCCGACCACTCTCTCCCCTCTTTTTCTCTCTCTATAATCCGGACGTCCAAAACACGTTTGAACGGTTGGGATCGCTGACGAGGTACCATGTGCGTGGTATCCGCCCCGCACCCAAAATTTCTCATATGGCTTGCAAAAATATTAATATAATAACCGAGCTCAGTTTTTGAATCTTACATACATACATAAATCTAATGGTCTGGAGTGGTTCTTTAAATCCAATAGTGGGGATCCTAGGGTCATTTTTGGGAAGATCTAAATCAATCACTCTCTCTCTCTCTCTCTCGTTTATTCCAAATCCGATTTCAAAATACTCTCTTTCTCTCATTTTTTTAAAAAATCAATACCAAACAAGAATTTCATAGATAATATGAGGTCTCTCTCTCTCTCTCTCTCTCTCTCTCTCTCTCTCTCTCTCTCTCTCTCTCTCTCTCTCTCTTTAAAAAATCAATACCACAGTGGGAATTCCATAGATAATATGAGATTCTCATAGTAATCCCAATAGGCAAGTGTTGATTGTGAACTTGAGATCATTATGTCAACTAGGTTTAATTACGATTATGATTTATTCAATAGGGAGAAAATATTGAGAATACTGCAGTCATCAAGTCTTAGACCATGGATTCATAAGGGTGAAAACTCCCATTAAAGGGAGAGAACCAAATCAACAAAGCCTAAAACAAACGAAATCAGAAAGAGACAGGGAAAAAAAACCTGGCCGAGAATGCTGTCGCCGAAAGACACCACACCGAATCCGTCAGCTTATTCGCCGGATGAGCAAAACCAAGCCAATCTTCACTAGATCGGCCCCAGCAAGGCCGGACAAGCAAACAAAGGAAGGAGGGGGAGGGTGGTGGGGGAGGGGGAGGGTGGTGGGGGAGGGGGGCAATTCATTTAGGTTTGAATGGGCAATAAAAAATCATATACCTGAACGTGTTGTTTAGGTTCTGAAAATTGTGTTTATTGTGGACGGTTGATGGTTAGGATTTGCAAATGCCTTCTAATTGCTACGTAATTGATTTGAACGATTCAGTTGTTGCAAACTCAAGATCAAGTTGCACCGAACCTTAAGGCATGGGTAGTCTGCTCACACTTAGGACACTCGAAGCCATATCGAATACCAAATTCTTCTAATGAAGGCACGGGCATGAGCTTGTAAGTTAAATATCCCATATTCAAGGTCTCTCCTCGGCTTGCCTGTCATGTCCGGCATAATTTCAAAATCTTGCCTTGTTACCAGCCTTAATGCCTTCCATAGACTCAATGTAGACTAAATGCTCTCGCTCGGACATGTTTAATGTGCATTTTCTCCCCAAGATGTGGACTCACCCTAGACTTTCATATTATCAACTTATGCTTTTATGGACTACCAAACTAGCAATAGGGGACATGGTCATGGAAGTAAGACTTAAAACCTCTAACTTTCTTCTTTCATTTTGAGTCGGCAAATAATGTCACCAGTTTCCTAAGTCCTCGCCATGATTATATATGGCCTCAGTCCCCAATTGTTAGCCCTTTTTTGGGAATTTCAACTTATTAAGGGGCATAATCGTTGCGCTTTGTATATTTTGATGTTTTGGTTTTCCTTATTACCCTCAAAAGTAAGGAGACAGCATCATTAGATTTCTAAGTTGCTTTTCTAATTTGAAAAAGAAAAGAGAAAAAGGTAGTCTTGTCAACGATGAGGGTATAACATTTTCATAACAAATTTTAAGCAGAAACGCGGATTTATGAATAAATTGGGCTCATCCTGCATGTGTATTGAATGCTGAGTGGCCAAAACTGGGAACAAGAGTTTATTTGAGCTTTGAGATGGAATGTAAGGAATAACGATAAAGCTATTTGGGGAGGTAAGGGAGGCTGTGTCTGGGAAGCACCGGGAAGACAAAGTGATAGAGTCACAGACTACAAGGTGAAAGCAATAGGATGTAGTCATCGTTACCTCCTCGAGATTAATCATGCCCACTTTTGCCTTTCCCCTCCCGAATCAATCTGTCATGATTCTTCAAAGTGTCGTGAAATAATCGATCTCATTAGCTATGACCTCTCCTCTCACTTAATGGCAGAGGTAACTAAAGGGCCTGCCTATTCTCTTAGTCAAGCATGGATAACATAATAACAGGACTTACAATAGGAAAGATCGTGTCATTATTTTTGGTGGAGGAATATTAAGGAAAAGATAGTGGCACTTACGTCCCCGAGAATGCCACAATTCCAGTAGTCAAAAGGCCTCCAAACTGTTGGCTTTTCCCTAGCCTAACCTTGGTTTTTTGGTGGAGGAATATCAAAGAAATTGGGACAAATGGTGGCTGCCCTTTTCTCGGCAAAAAACAGGAAGAAACAGGGGAAGAGCTCTCTGGAAAGCAGAGGAAAAGAAACGAGAAGTGGGGCTGCTCTCACACACTTGCCCTATGTTCTTTTCATTTCACTTTAAATACTACTAGCTTTATTACATACAAAATGGATACGGACTTCCCCAAACACTTGGGCCCATTAAACAAAAGAAGATAAAGCTAGCCCATTACAAATATAAAAACATGGTCCAAATACAAACATAACATTTGGTCCAATTACAAAAAGATAATAAAGCATTAATTTTAACACTCCCCCTTAATGCTTTGTTGTAACACCCAACATTTCTCTAAAATATTGAAACTTTTCCTTTGAAAGAGCTTTGGTGAAGATGTCCGCCACTTGGTCTTCGGTTGCACAATACTTAAGTTGAATCTCTTCATCTTCCACGGCCTCTCGAATGAAGTGATGCTTAATGGCAATGTGTTTGGTGTGGCTATGGTAGATGGGATTCTTTGTCATTGCAATTGTAGATTTGTTGTCACACAAAATTGGAGTAGCTTCTCCTTGCTTTTCACCAACATCTTCCAAAATCCTCCTTAGCCATATTGCTCGAGAGGTTGCCAATGATGCCAACACGTACTCGGCCTCGGCGGTAGATTGCGCCATGGTTTGTTGCTTCTTAGATGCCCATGAGAAGACACCCAAGCCAAGAGAAAAAGCATATCCGGAAGTGTTCTTCATATCATCAACACATCCGGCCCAATCACTATCACAAAATCCTAGCAATTTGGTATCAACATTCTTCTCATATAAAATGCCATAATCAAGTGTTCCTTGTAAGTATCTCAAGACCCTCTTAGCCACTCCAAAATGAGTTTGGCTTGCATTGTGCATGAAACAGGATAACATGCTTATAGCATACATGATATCCGGCCTTGTGATAGTCAAGTACAACAAGCTTTCAACCAAGCTTCTATAAAGAGATTCATCCACCTTTTTGCTTCATTTCTCATTCACAATCAAGGGAGTTGCAACCGGCATGCATTCTCTCATCTTGAACTTCTCAAAAAGAGTTCTGGCATACTTTCTTTGGCAAATGAAAATATCATCTTTACTTTGATAAATTTCAATGCCCAAGAAATAATGCAAGAGAAACTCATTTCATACTTCTTCATCATGTCTCTTTTAAAATCCTCAATCATTTTCACATTGCTACCGGTAAAAACCAAATCATCAACATAGATAGAAACAATGAGAATACCGGTGTTACCTTGCCTCTTGATATGCAAGGTTGGCTCACTTTTGCTTCTTTGAAATACTTTTTCATTGAAGTAAGAGTCAATCTCACTATACCATGCCCGGGGTGCTTGCTTTAGCTCATATAAAGCCTTCTTCAACTTGTATACCTTTTGTTCCTTGCCTTTGACAATCAAGCCTTGAGGTTGATCAACAAATACTTCTTCTTCCAAGACACCATTCAAGAAGGCCGATTTCACATCAAGTTGATACAAAAACCATCCATTCGATGCCACTAAGGCAACAAGAGATCTAATTGTGTCATGTCGAGCCACCAGTGCAAATGTCTCTTGAAAATCAATTCCGGGTTGTTGAGAATACTCTTTTGCAACAAGTCTTGCTTTGTGCTTTTGAATGGAATCATCGGGATTGAGCTTTGTTTTGAAAATCCACTTCACACCAATAACTTCTTTGTCTGTTGGCCTTTCCACCAACTCCTAAGTTTTGTTCTTCTCAATGACATGAATTTCCTCTTCCATAGCTTTCTTCCAAGCTTCCTCCTTAATTGCTTCTTTAAAGGTCTCCGGTTCAGCAACACAAAAATTACAACTTGCATACACATCACTAAGGCTTTTCATTCTTCTTGGAGTTGAGCTTGGAGATGAGGAACTTGAGCTTGATGGAGAAGTTGGAGGAGTTTGATTTGAAGCTTCAAGATCATCACATTCTTCATCTTCTTGGCTCTCCCGTTCTTCATAATTGAAAGGGACTTGGTTTTGCACCACATTTCCCTTCCAATCCCAATATGCCTTCTCATCAAAAAGAACATCTCTAGAAATGATCACATTGTTTCTGGTCAAATTGAAGAGTCTATAGCCCTTTGATTGGGAGCTATAAACCACAAAAATACACTTTTGACTAGTTTCATCAAGTTTGCTCCTTTTTACTTTTGGAACATGAGCATAACAAATGAACCCAAAAACCTTCAAGTGATTCACGGATGACTTTCTTCCACTCCAAGCTTGAAATGGAGTAATATTTTCAACGGCCTTTGTTGGGCATCGGTTCATCAAATAGACCGCTGTATAGATGGCTTCACCCCAAAAAGTCTTAGGCAATCCCTTCTCATGTAACATTGATTTTGACATCTCCTCTATGGTTCTATTCTTCATTTCGGCCACTCCATTTTGTTGTGGAGTGTACCCAACTGTTAGTTGCCTTTCCATGCCAATGTCTTCACAAAATTTATAGAATTCATTTGAAGTATACTCGCTACCCCTATCACTTCTCAATACTTTCATTAGATAGCCACTTTGTCTTTCCACAAGGCTTTGAAACTTTTTGAAAATTGAGAAAACATCCGATTTTTGCCTCATGAAATAAACCCATGTCATTCTAGAAAGATCATCAATAAAAATAATAAAATACTTGTTACCTCTATGAGTTAGCATATCCATAGGCCCGCACACATCGGTATGAACAAGCTCTAATGGTGCTCTAGCCCTCCACGCCTTGTCTTTTGGAAATGACTCCCGGTGATGCTTTCCAAGTGCACAACCTTCACAAACTTGCTTGACTTCATGAATAGTTGGCAAGCCATACACTATGTTCTTTTGTTGTAAGTTCCTCAAGCTTTGGAAGTTCAAGTGCTCAAATCTTCTATGCCAAAGCCATGAGTCATCTAGCACATCCACCTTCAAGGCCACATTTTTGGAGTAGCGAAAAATGAGAGGGAAGCTTTTATTCTTCTCCATCTTGACTTTTGCTACAACTTGATTTCTCCCCCATTTGTCATAAATCTTGCAAGAGTCTCTTTCAAATTGAACGGTGTATCCATGCTCTATAAGTTGCCCAACACTCAACAAGTTTTGCTCAAGCCCGGAACAAGTAGCACATTTGAGATATTCCTTATACCCTTCTTTGTCTCCACTACAATAGTACCATTTCCTTTTGCTTGGACTAAGGCGCCATTCCCCATCTTTACTTGAGAATTGGAGGAAGTATCGATCTTCACAAAGATATTCTCATCTTCGGTCATGTGGTTACTACAACCACTATCAAGGAACCACACATCATTCTTTTGCTCGGAAGCCGCTTGACAAGCATAAAACATGCACCCTCCACCTTCTTGCTCTTCGGAGTAATTAGCTTGTTGATTGTTTATGACTTGGCAATCCTTTTTGACATGCCCAAATTTGTTGCAATTGAAACATTGTGGCTTCCCTCGAAACCAACAATCTTTATCAACATGACTACCCCTTTTACAAATTCCACACCTTTGTTGAGCAGACTCATTATTCCCCCTTGCTTGAAAATTGTTTCTCCTTTGAAAATTGTTTTCACTTTGAAAATTGTTCCTTCCTCTTCCTCTTCCTTTATCATTTCCACCTCTTCCTCGTTCAAAATTTCCACCACTTGAAAATTGCCATCTAGATTGATTATGACTTGAAGAGGATACTTTCCCATGGGGTTTAGGTGTACTAACATTAGCTTAGATTGAAAGGCACTCTCAATTGACTTTTCGGATTGCCTATTCAATCTTTGCTCAAATGTCTTAAGGGAACCCATCAATTCTTTGACACTCAAATTGGCTAAATCTTGAGTATTTTCAATAACGGCAACAATGGGATCAAACTTCTTCGGCAAATTAATTAAGATTTTCTCAACAATTTTTTGAGTAGCAACATCCTCCCCATATGTTTTCATTTGATTCACAACATCCATAAGTCTAGAAAAATAATCATTCAACAATTCACTATCCTTCATTTTAAAATTCTCATAATCTCTTCTCAAGGATTGAAGTTTGATGGTTTTTACCTTCAAATTGCCTCTATACTCATTGTAAAGAATATCCCATGCTTTCTTGGCTTAGGTTTCATTGATAATTCTAGGAAAGAGGTTGTCGGAAATACCTTGTTGAATCATGGAGAGAGCTTTTGCATTCATCCTATTATCCACCTTCAATTGTTTTTTTTGCGCATTTGACAAAGACACCTCCACACCTTGATAATCTTCAAACCCATCTTGAACATATTCCCAAACATCATTTGACATAAGTTGGGTCTTCATCTTCACACACCAAAAATCATAGTTTTCTCCATTGAGAAGTGGAAAAGAAAGTGGTAGGGCTCCCATGTTTTGATTGCTTGAACTTGTCATTGTTGTAGACCTTCTAGGGTTTTGTTTTCCCTTCAAAAATCTGCACTCCCAAGTTGATTTGATCCACCAATGCTCTGATACCACTTATGTTGGCTTTTCCCTAGCCTAACCTTGGTTTTTTGGTGGAGGAATATCAAAGAAATTGGGACAAATGGTGGCTGCCCATTTCTCGGCAAAAAACAGGAAGAAACAGGGGAATTGCTATCTGGAAAGCAGAGGAAAAGAAACGAGAAGTGGGGCTGCTCTCACACACTTGCCCTATGTTCTTTTCATTTCACTTTAAATACTACTAGCTTTCTTACATACAAAATGGATACGGGCTTCCCCAAACACTTGGGCCCATTAAACAAAAGAAGATAAAGCTAGCCCATTACAAATATAAAACATGGTCCAAATACAAACATAACATTTGGTCCAATTACAAAAAGATAATAAAGCATTAATTTTAACACTCCCCCAAAAAAGGTGACTGTGCATGCATCTCATCCATCCATCTTCATAGCATATGCAGTTCCAACAACATGGGGAAGTTGTGTACTGCAATCCAGTAACCAGCTATTATTTCTGGGGTTCTCCATTACATCTAAACAAAGTTTGGACAATATTTTTTGTGTCGATTTCCAAATATATAGCATTGTATACCTTATGCAACCTGATGAAACGTTGACATAATCGTGCTTTTTCCATAATCAGCTTTGTTCCCAAACCTTACTGTTAATTTAATTGGTGATTTCCGGATGCGACAAACCGTTGGAGTCTGTATTTATTCTTTTTCCATTTTGGGTTTGGGAGGTGATTTTATTTTGTCTAGATTAGATACTCCGCCCGTTGGTTCCAGAGTTGATCATGAAGGCCGTGCCATGCATTTTGCTTGGAAAGGTATATGCATCTCATGTGCATATAGCTTAATATTTTTCCATGCATCATTAAAGCTATTCGATGTCTTAATCTTTTGTGAAATATCATTTATGCACTAACCTTATATTATTGGCCTTGTTTTATTTGAGGGGAAATTTTGTCTAAGGCCTTTTTAAGTGCTTGCGCCTTAGTAGTGCCTTACCAGACTAAGGCCCTTGCACGCGTGTTAAGAGAGCCTTAGTAGTGCCTTAGCCGAGTAAGGCCCTTGTGTGCGTGCTAAGAGCGCCTTTGAAGGGCTCTCCAGGATTTTTCTTGCTTGGTCATAAATAAGCTTGTTTTTCATTATTCTAGGGCAACAAGAGTGATATAGCCACCTTTAGAGAGAGAAAATATTATCTCTTTTGCTCTTGTGCTTTCATTTGCATTTGGATGATTTAAATCTAGCATTCAATCATCTTTGTTCTATCTAGAGAAATACTTTCTTGATCCATGAAATCTCTCTAGGTTGATTCTTTTGCATAAAAATCTTCACTTTACAAAATCCATACTTTCATGCTTATGAATCTACATGGCCAGATGATACCAGAGCCGTTCTAGAGTAGAGATCGAGGTGGTGTTGCTCGAGGAGTTCATGGAATCAAGAAGGGGCACGGGGTGCTAGGCAAGAAGTGGAGTTAGGTGTGATTTGGGGGAAAAGTCGGTAATTCCTAACTTGTAGTCTTTTTGCCTAACCTTTTGATTTATGGAAATTTGAGTAGATTAGGCCGTGGTTTTATGCTTAGGGTATGTTGACCCTAAGTAGTTTCCACGTATATCTTGTGTTTGCGTTCTTTAGTTTTATTGCTTTTTACTTATATTGTTGAATTGAATAGTTTGGCATGAAGGTTGGATAGTTGTTTAAGTTAGTGGTTGAGTTAATTTTAAATTGGTCGTCCCATTCACCCCCCCTCTAGGACTTTGTAGTTCGTTAGATAATTTCACTTACAAACAAAACCCCTTCCTAGAAGTACAACAGCAACACCTAATCAATACACTTCATCAACAAGAGACACATCCCAGCCCACCAACAACATCCTCAACAACCTTATTTAGACTGGCAGTAAAATAACCTAAGATCATTGTTACACATAGCTTGACTGCTTGAGCATGCATCTTCCCCAACCGCTGATACGCCTACAGTATAGTTGGGCTCCAATAGTTAAAACTACACATATTCCAGTTCCTCTCCTCTGCAAACACCAATTCTGGAAAACCATATCCGAACATCCATTATTTTTCCCGATTTGATGATCCCTTAACTTTGAAGATGAATTATCCAACACCAACACAAATTCTGAAACCTCTTTGTTCGGGAGCAAAAAGAAGAAGAAGAAGAAGAAGAAGAAGAAGAAGAAGCCGAGCAAAAAGGAGGAGAACAAAAAGAAGTCATGTTTCTCTGGTTGCTCCTTGCCTTGCTGCACCTCTATTTTGCAGGTATGACAAGGAGGAGGGATAGGTTTTGCCATACACAATCAGGCAATGCATGGGTAGAAGGTTGGTTGTTAGTCCAAAGGCCACATTGCATAGTTGTGGACGTGCATTGCACGTTTTTTTGATGATACAATGTAGTTAGATAATTTTTAGTTTGATTTAGGTTCCTATTAATATGTTTGGTGGTTTTGTTGTTGTTTACGCATTTCTGGGTAATTTAATCTGTGGCTTTGGCTTTGGCCTAACATTAGGATTGCTACGTTTACTTCGCTAAGTACCATAGATGAGATTTCTTTCTTTCTTTCTTTCCTTTCGTTAAGTACCATTGTTGAGATTTCTATGACATAATATTTTTATTTTTTTTAAGCTATGAGTTTTATGTTCAGGTGTCCACCGACAAAGGAGAAGCCAACCACATAGCCCTAGAAAAAGTGCAATGAACCACCAAGTGCATAAATCAATTGCGGACCCAAAAAAAAGTGCATGAATCAATTACTTCAATTCTTGCTTTCAAATGAGATGGTCTATGCCACATATACACTTATTGATCAGAATCATCAGTTTGTCTGTCTCAGAGATACAGTTCCACTATTAGTACTAATCTTGATACATTTATAAAGCTTTCACAATCCTTTCTAGAATACATCAATTCATTTTCTATAAGGCTAATAGTCTAATAGATGGAGTTATGTTGAATGCTACCCAAATACTTTGCTATTCGAAAAGAAGAGGGAAAATCATAATAACAATCAAAGTGAGAGAAGTAAGTATGAAGAAATAAAATGACAGAGCGACGATGATCCCCAATACTTGGCTATTCCCAAACGTTGATGAAAAATGCAATAGAAAAGAAGAGGAAAACTAATACTCCAATAAAGATGAAAGTGAGGGAAGTACAAAGTAATAAAATGACAGAGCCACAATGGCTTTATTTAACTGAAAACTAAATAATTTTTATCTTCATAATTTGTATTGGGGATATACGCAATGCTATATATCTTACTTGCCTCTTGAATATGCATGAATTACATCAATAGCAATTTTGTGTCTTGCTTGGTAGATTATATATACGGCTATATGATGATAGGAGAACAATTATAAAGCTCTCGCAACCCTTTCTATGCCACATTCAAATGGTCTTCACCAAATAGTCTATAAGCCAAAAGAAAAAGGAACCTTTCATCATACAGTTTCTGTGCGAAAATTATGGTCAACATAGTGGGTAATTAACGTAGAACACCTTTGTGGATTCGTATTCGATACATGTGGGCGATTATGTTCCTTGAATTATGATCGACGTAGTGGTCCATTCAAAGGGGAAAGTGATTGCAATTAGAGGCAGAGAGGAAAGTTAAATACATGTTTTTACCTGTCTTGGGTTTCTGTTTGAAACAGCCTGGTATGTTTTTTTTTATCCCTCTGCGTAGAATCACTGTGTCATGCAGCGGAGTACGTGAATGGGGTAGTCGGCGCCCTTGGTTGTCGGCTGCCAAACTTTAGTGGATGAGAAGAATGGAGCGCTAGAGCAATTTTGGGAAGCGTTTTCTGTTTCCTTGCCTAGTGAGTTGTGTCCATTCGAAGCCAGGAGAGGTTGTCTTTGTTTTGTACTAATTGCAAGTGTTTAGCGGCATTTGTGGGAAAATTAAAAGTAGAAAGCACCTTCGTATATTTAAAAGAAGTAGTATAGATGAAGACAAAAAAATGAAATGCACCGATAAAAAGAATGTGAGAAATCAATTTCCTAAATCTTTTTTTTTCTTTTTCTTTTTTTTCTAGACGATAGGCATTACACTTAAGTTCTGCTAAGGGATTTTTGGGATTTTTCTTATTTTGTCTTTATTAAAAAATTGTATTTGTTAGTTTTGCGTCTAATTTTTTTGAATTATTGATTCATCTAATCAAGACGATTCGAAAAATTAAAAAAATTATGACTTTTACCCGATTATTTTTTTGAAATATGCAAGATAAAGCACAAAAAGCCAATTCACAAAAAGTAGGTGCAAAACTGATGGTGTGATTTACTATATGTAGAGAACAAAAGTAATTGAAGACAATTACTATGTAGAGAACAATTTTCTAATATGCTATACATAAAATCAACTCAATTGAATATCGAAATGTGCTTGATAAATAGATCTAATATTAAGTTGAAAATTTGTAGTCCAAAATTGTGAACGAATTAGTCAAGCACTTATTCATATCCGATTAAACTGATTTTTTTTATACAAAAAAGAACACTTTTTAACAAAAGAATCGTCGGACTATAACAGAAAGTAGCAGCATCATTTCGTCTGTTGACTGTAATTACAAACTTCATCAAAATTACATGGCAAGAGGAATACACAGACTAAACAACAAAGTAGCTGTAGTTCTTAAATAAACAACCATCATATGTACAAACAGTACATGTAGTAGGAATCACTTGAAAGAAAACTTAAAAATGACACATGAAAATTACTTCTTGAAAGCTAAGATAACACACATGGACAAACAGTATAGTACAGACACTGCTAACATATTAGTTTCTTGGCCCCTTCCTTTTCTGCCTCTTTTGAGTTTTCTTTGCCCTTTCGAAGATTGCAACAAACTGTTCATGATACCTCGTGGTGAGCATCTTCCCGACAACCAACCCAACTATCAGCCCACTCCCATATCCCATCATTATGATCATCCAGTAGATACCCCTCGAAAACTCTAACCCATCGCCTTGCGAGCTGTGTGCCAGTGGTGGTGGGGGTGACGTTTTTGAATTCTCGCATAACATTGTCAGGGGGACACCACACAATCCCATATTCCCACCATATGAACTATTATCAAATGTATCGAATTGTTTACCTCGAGGTATGGGGCCAGTGAGACGGTTATGAGAAACGTCTAGGACTGAGAGGAAAGTGAGTTTGGTTAGTTGTTGTGGGATCTTTTCTGATAGTCGGTTTTGAGATAGGTCGAACGATTCCAGGTCCGTCAAATATGCAAAGGATGACGGGATGATGCCAATGAGGTTGTTTTCGGAAATATTTAGAGCTTGAAGTCCACTGAGACTTCCAAGGGATTCTGGAATTTCACCTCTGAACTTGTTGTCTGAAAGATCAACAACTACAAATACACTTTGGATCTTCTCATAAAGTAGTTTTGTCCCTTTGCTAGATATTGTCATTGAATAGGTAAAACCCTCAGAATAAACAATATTTGCCACCCCTAAAGCTACTGGTGTCTCCACTTGCATATATGTTGAATTCCCTTTCCCGACCACTTTCATTGCATTCCAGTTTTGGAAGTACTCTGACGGCAATGTACCAGAGAAACCATTGTGAGAGAGGTCAATGATCCGCAATTTCGGAAACTTCAAATTGGTTTTAGGATCCTCAATGGCACCATAAAATCTGTTAGATCGAAGAATAAGAACTTGTAACTCAGGAAGAGATTCCAACCAAAAGGGGAAAAAGTCCTCGATCTGGTTATCTCCCAGAAGAAGAATTTCAAGCGTTGTACAATTAGGCAATGAGCTTGGTACCCCCCCATTCAATTGATTATGACTCAAGTCAATCATCTTGATCCCCCTCATGAATGTTTGGGGCACGGTACCATGGAAGAAGTTGTAACTCAGATTGAAAAGCAACAGAGAACCACTACTAAAACTGGCCAAGCATTGAGGAATGGCACCGCGTAGGTTATTATCAGACAAGTCACGTGCAAAAAGAGTTCTATTTTGGCAGAATGATGTTGGTACTTTTCCAGTTAGTAAATTACCAGCGACTCTATAATAAAGGATAGAAGGTGGTGGAAGAGGGAGTGGTCCTTGCAGCCTGTTAAATCTGAAATCTAGGTATTCAAGATGCTTGAGTTGAGAGATTGAACTCGGAAACATGCCAGATAGTCGATTTTTTGAAAGGTCTAGAAAGGATAATCTGGTGAGGTTCAAAAGCCAAGATGGGATTTCACCAAATAACTCATTGTTGTTGGGAATCAACGTAGATAGCTGGGTCATGTTAGCAAGAGATTGTGGTAATACATCCCTTAGTTTTGTATGGTCAAGTGCTAGTATAATGAGTTTTGATAGCTTTCCAAGGGGTCGTGCATCAAAAGTACAATGGCCGAGTCCTAAGACAGGGAGTTTTGATAAGTTTGCTATTGATGAAGGGACCTGTCCCCAAAAATTGCTTCCGACAACATCCAGAAACGTGAGCTGGGCCAGATTGCCAAGTGAGCTTGGAAGTGTCCCATAAAAATTGGACTCTCCTAAATGTAACTCCTTCAGGGAATGAACGTTCCCAATGGAATTTGGAAGCAATCCGGAAAAATTTGTTTTCCAAATCTTCAATTCCTCAAATGGACTACCATACGAAAATTCTGGAAGGTAACCAAATAGGTTTTCATTGACCGACACGCGTAAAACCCGTAGGTTTGGTAGATGAAAAATGCCCATTGGGAATTCACCATAAAGCAAACAATTCTCAAGATTAAGATGTGTCAGAGAGGTCATAGTCGATAAAGCACCTGGCACTGTAGAAGATACGTTCACCACATTGAGGTCTAGTACTTTCAGGTTGGTTAGGTTTTGGATTAGGTCTCTCAAACTGGGTTTTTCAAGTTTCAAAAGATATACATGAGTAGCATACACGGGTTCAAAGTATCGAGACAGATTAAGGAAAGTCAATTGGGAAAGATAGGAGATCTCTGAAGGGATCTGACCTGAAAAATAAGAATTAGGGAAAATTTCAAAAAAGCCCCTGAACTTTCTAACAACTTAAAAAAAACACCTGAACTTTCACTATTAACAAAAAAACACCTAAACTTAGCATTCCGTTAGCAATTAAACCCCTGCCGTCCAATTCCTTCAATTTTTAACGGATGGAGCTAACGGAAGGCATTAACTTTTTTTTTTTTTTAACTTTTTACATTCAAAAATTAGTTTTAACTCTTTCTTTTTTTTATTGGTAAATAAATATGCAATAAAGTTCTTTTTTTTTCTTACTATTTATCAAAAATTACTTTAACTCTATTTTTTACTATTTACAAAAATAACTTTAACCACCATCTTTTTTGTTACTTTCAAATTTTACCTTTCCCCTTTTCTCTCTCTCTCTCTCCCTCTTTTTTTTTAGAACTTTAACCCCACTCCACCAATCAACTGCCAAAGCTCTAGCTCTAATTTTAGAAATTCGAAATTACTCTTTTTTTTTAGCATTCTTGTTTTTTATATTTTTTACTTCCAAAATTACTTTTAACTCTTTATTTTTAGTAGTAAATAAATATGAAATAAAGTTTTTTTTTCTTACTATTTATCAAAAATTACTTTAACTCTAATCTTTACTATTTATAATAATAACTTTAACCCATTTTTACTATTTATTGCATATTTATTTATGACTAAAAAAAAGAATGAGTAAAAAGCAATTTTTGGAAGTAAAAGTAGTAAAAAAAAGAAAAGGTTACAAAGAGAAGGTTAAAAGAACTTTTGAATTTCTGAAATTGTGGCTAAGGCTTTGGCGGTTGGTTGTGGGGTTAATTGGTGGTGTGGAGTCGATTCTAATAAGAAAAAAAGGGAGAGAGAGAGAGAGGGGGGGAAAGGTAAAATTTGAAAATAAAAAATAGGGTTAAAGTAATTTTCGATAAATAATAAGAAAAAAAAGAACTTAATTGCATATTTATTTACCAATAAAAAAAGAAAGAGTTAAAAGTAATTTTTGAATGTAAAAAGTAAAAAAATAAAAAGTTAACACCTTCCGTTAGCTCCATCCGTTAAAAATTGACGGAATTGGACGGCAGGGGTTTAATTGCTAACGGAATGCTAAGTTTAGGTGTTTTTTTGTTAATAGTGAAAGTCCAAGTGTTTTTTTGCAAGTTGTCGGAAAGTTCAGGGGCTTTTTTGAAATTTTCCCAAAGACTAATTACAAAGTAGCTATAGTTCTTAGCACAAGGGTCCACACTTAAGATCATGACTGAGAAAGCCACAATGAGGAATACAGAAACTAAGCTACGAAGTAAACAACTACTTAGATGTTGTAGGCATCACTGGAAAAGAAAAAGCAAAAATGACAAAAGACTTGGAAATCACACACATGGACAAAAAGTACAGTATAAGACACTGCTTGTAGATTTAGTTTCTTCGCCCCTTTGTTTTCTGCCTCTTCTGAGTTTTCTTTCCCCTTTCAAAGACAGCAACAAACCGTTCATGATACCTTGTGGTAAGCTCATGCCCAATAACCAACCCAACTATCAGCCCACTTCCGTATCCCATGATTATGATCATCCAGTAAATACCCCTCGAAACCTCTGGATCATCATCGCCTTGCGAGCTGTGTGCCAGGGATGGTGGGGTTGAAGTTTTTGAATTTCCACACAACATCGTTAGAGGGACACCACACAATCCCATATTCCCATCATATGAACTATTGTCAAACGTATCAAATTGTTTGCCACAAGGTATGGGACCCGTGAGACGGTTATGAGAAAGGTTTAGGACTGAAAGGAAAGTGAGTTGGATTAACTGCTGAGGGATCTCTTCTGAAAGCAAGTTTCGAGATAGATCCAACGATTCCATGTCCGTCAAATTTGCCAAGAAAGATGGGATGGTGCCAGTGAGGTTGTTGTTGGAAATGTTTAGCGCTTGTAGTCCACTGAGGCTTCCAAGGGATTTTGGAATTTCGCCACTGAATTTGTTGCTTGAAAGATCAACAACGACAAACACACTTTGGATCTTCTCAAAATACCTTTTTGCCCCTTTAATAGATATCGTTACTGAATAGGTAAATTCCCATCCGAAAATAATTTTTTTGAACCTTGTAAATAATGGTTTTGACACCTTCATATATGTTGAATTCCCTTTCTTGACCATTTTCATTGCATTCAAGTTTTGGAAGAACTCTGATGGCAATGTACCTGAGAAACCATTTTGGGAGAGGTCAATGATCTGCAGCTTCTAAAACTTCATATTCATTTGAAGATTCTCAATGGCACCATGAAATCTGTTGGACCGGAGAACAAGAACTTTTAACTCAGGAAGAGTTCCCAACCAATATGGAAAAGTGTCCTCGATTTGATTATCTTCGAGAAGGAGAATTTCAAGTGTTGTACAATTAACCAATGAACGTGGTACCATCCCATGCAATTGATTTTGACTCAAGTCAATCACCCTTATCACCCTCATGGACATATGGGGAACAGTACCATAAAAATTGTTGCTACTCAGATTGAGCAGCAACAGAGAATCGCTGCTAGAATTGGCCAAGCATTGAGGAATGGCCCCGCTTAAGTAATTATCAGACAAGTCAAGCGCAAAAAGAGCTCTATTTTGGCAGAATGATGTTGGGACTTCTCCGATTAGTAAATTACCAGCGACTCTATAAGCAAAGATAGACGGGGGTGGAAGAGGGAGTGGTCCTTGCAACCTGTTAAAGCTGAAATCTAGGGATTTTAGTGATATCCACGGAATGGCATATGGATGTGCCTCAAAACCTGTGAGAAAGTTTCCATAAAGGTCGATATATCTCATTGTTTCTTTACTTGTGTTCCACAACCAAGTTGGTATTTTGCCATGAAGACCGTTATCAGCCATATTAAGCGATTGTAATTCATCCTGGAACCTCAAGAAATCAGGGAACTCCTTCAAGTTGCATGATGCCAATCCTATGCTGATGAATTTTGCTAGAGTAGCATTTGTACTGTTTGTTACTAGCACTGTCAATTTGTTTTCGGACAATCGCAATACAGCAAGGTTTCGAAGATTTTGAAAGATGTCTAGCTCGACTTCACCACTCAAGTTGTTTGAAGAAAGATCAAGAATTTCAAGATGATTGAGTTGAGAGATTGAGCTTGGAAACATGCCAGATAATTGATTCCCTGAAAGGGTTAGAGTGGTTAAGTGGGTGAGGTTTAGAAGCCAAGATGGGATTTCACCATGTAACTCATTCCTGTAAAGGACTAACACGGATAGCTGGGTCAAGTTTGCAAGAGACCGTGGTAATACGTCATTTAATGTTGTACCAACAAGGAATAATGTGGTGAGTTTTGATTGTTTTTCAAATAGGAAAGATAGGGCTCCTGCATCAAAAGCACCATCGCCGAGTCCTAATTCAGTGAGTTTTGATAAGTTTGCGATTGATGAAGGAATCTGTCCCCGAAAATTATTTCCAGACACATCCAAAGACGTGAGCTGGGCTAGATTGCCAAGCGAGGGTGGAAGAGTCCCATACAAATTGGAGAATGCTATGTCTAACTTGTTTAAGGAATCAAGATTCCCAATTGAAGTTGGAAGCACTCCTGAAAAGCTTGTGCATGCAATGAGCAATACCTCAAGCGGCCTACCACGTGGAAATTCAGGAAGATAACCAACGAGGTTTTCATTGAGTGAAATGCCTAAACTCCGGAGGTTTGGTAGATGGAAAATACTCATTGGGAATTCACCATACAGCAAACAACTCTGAAGATCAAGACTTGTTAGAGAGGTCATATTTGATAAAGCTTCTGGAACTGTTGAAGATACGTTCACCCCAGTGAGGACAAGTACTTTCAGGTTGGTTAGTTTTTGAACTAGGTCTCTCAGACTAGGTTTTTCAAGTTTCAAAAGAAGTTCAGGAGTATAGTCAAAATATCCAGACAAATCAAGGAAAGTCAATTGGGAAAGAGAGGAGATTTCTGAAGGGATCTGACCGAAAAAATAAGAATTGTGGAGGTTGAGACTCTTTAGTCTTGAAAGATTTTCAATTCCGGTCGGAATTTGAGAATAATTGAAGTGATTGTCAGCAAGGTTCAGCCTTTGAAGGTGAACAAGGCTGAAGAGGCTGCTGTTGGAGTTGATAGAACCAAAGAGGAAGCTGCTACTGAGGTCGAGACCATTCACACGACCGGTGTCATGGTCACACTCCACGCCATTCCACGAGCAGCAATCGCTAGCATTTCCATCAAGCTTCCATGACTCAACCTTCGGATAGGCAGAAGGATTGCCAGAAGCAAACTTCTTGATGTCAAAGCTATGCTTGAACTTCAGCAAGGCTGATCTCTCATCTTCATGGCATAGTGGCTGCGTAAAAGAGTAAGAGTTAGTCAAAACATTAAGATTAAAACAACACAAGATCAGGAACATGTGAAGATACAAAGCTGAATCCATCATGTATAAGTAGCTAATCTTAAGAGTTACCAATCTTGGATGAGAAGGCTTATGCCTTCGAAGTGCTTTTATACATGACAAGTGCATCCTCCACCTGTTTAAATTAAAAAACACATTTTGTGTCGCGTTTGTGTGAACACTTGGAAATTTAAAGGAACAAAAATTGTGTTGGACCCCTCCCCCGGTGTCTTTGGAGTTGCTCCAATTCCTTCTTAATTAAGTCAAGTCCGCCCACTAAACTAGTGGGATTAAATAAAAACAATATCTTGTGTGGCGCTAGCTGGTAGAACTACATGAAATTAAAGAAAAAGGAAAGTTGTGTTACACTTGTGATACGGTCGTTAATAGTGTGATTCTAAGCCCCAGCTAGATTTGAAAATCCTATAAGATATAATAACTGGAAGACATCATTTTCTTATGTATATATTTCGGGACTTCCACTTGACTTACAAGTCTTTTTTATGTAAAGAAAAAGTTTGTTCTTTTCATTTTCGCAGCACTTCACAGAAACATTTTGCCATAATCTTGTCCTGAGCTGGTATTATTTTCCACTTCCACGCATGTTAGCCAATTCCACCAATTTCCATGACAACAGTAATTTTTAATGTGGCAGTGCATTGACCCGGTCTTTACCCGTGTATATTTTTAATGTAGAGCGTTCAATGAAGTTTATATTTCCTTTCAGACTACTAGCGTATATTGTGTTTGAATTCTGAGTTTTTCACCAAATTCAGGTGTATTCTTTACTTTTCATTTTTCTTCCATAAATCTTAGATCCAAGTACAACGTTATCCTTAAGAACAAGCAGTCTGTGCCTTGATCCGATTTGGAATCTGTCATTTGGATGCAACAGAATGGCACCACTATTTTTATGCATAGATAAGCTAAAAAGGAGCCAACGTGGAATGGCATCTCCCTTGCCGGCGTGGTTCGTGCATCTTATTGCTGTTGTGAAATTTTAAAGTACTCGCAAGCGCACGATTCATATCAAAGTATAGTTATGCAAGAGGGAGATCAAACCCATAGGGACTTGTGATTTTTGTAGAAAAACTAAATAAACTTAAACTGATTAAACCCTAACCTAGTTGATAAAAATTGTGATTGATTTTTAAACTAAGAACTAAACAAGCAATTGTAAAATAAATAAAGAAGTTGACTGTTGAACGAACTTGATCAAAAGAAAAGTGACTAAGATTTCAGAATCCACACACATGTATTCATAGCAATTACTAACAAGCTCTCATTTATTTTCCTACTTTTCTTCATAGTAAATTGGTAGCTAAACTCTATTACCATGGAAAATATCATCGTTACGACCTTTTAGAAAAATATGCATGCTCTTTTTCGCTTTAATGTTCAAGACCAAAAAATCATATTTGCCTTAATGTTCAAGACCAAAAAATCATACGTATCTATTCGAAAACAAATCACAAAAGATATGTAGTGCTTGAAATCAAGAGTTACGTAACGGGGGCTGTATAATTAGCTAGCAATCTCAAATCATGCAAAAAACACGGTTGAATCCATATCCAAAATTACTAACTTAATTAAACTGAGGTAAGAGCGATTATTCGATTAAACGAAGCATTCGGAAAATAAATAAAGAGTCTGCAAATACTTACTACAAAACATGAGGTCTCATCCTCAATCTTAGCCTAAAAATCTAGCCTCTCATAGAGGCTTTTCTCTTTTTCCAGTCACAGCTGTAGCTCGTCCGAGTGGTTGCATGTTGTGCGTGGTAGCTAGCCGCCTCTCCAAGCCGTGAATTGGCCCTTTATACATTGTGAAGATTCCATTTCCAATCTAGGGAGAGTTTTCCTTTTCTGACTTGAACTCCTTTGGAAAGGAAATTACCAACTCTACCGTGACCCACTCAAAGAGCTCTTTCCCTTAAGGCATTGCCTAATCTAATAATTCTAATTACGCCAAAACTTCTTTAAATCTCTTCCAAAGAATCTTTGTGTAGACTTAGCCCCATTCTCGTGCAAACCTTGTGGGGAAATAAGTTGATGAATCTTTGGATATGGAATTAGTGCCCACGTTTTGATCTTCTTTGCTTCAATTGAATCAAACGACCGAAATAATTTCTATTGTGATCTTTTCCTGCATATTCAATAATTAAAGTGTATGATCAAAAAGATAATAATAATAATATCTAATTAACGCAATAAAGAACTAGAAAACATATGATAATTGGGCTACAATATGTCAAAATTTTACGCTCATCAATTGCTCTGATGTTCTGGTCTACATTTCCAAGTTCTAAGCCGTGATTTTGAACTCCGAACTGGTACAATCTGTCATTTGGATGCAACAGAACAGTTCCCATATGAACTATTGAATAGAAAAAGTTTTGTATTTCAAAATAACAGTTTTTGAAAAAAAAAAAGTTTTAATAAAAAAACTGGGAGTATTATGTAAGGATCCATCCTCCCCTTTTTTCATGCTTATGATTTCATCCTTACAATATGTAAATTGCCTTTATTACCCTTTATTCTATTTTATATATTGATAGAGATATTAAACATATGAGAGAGAGAGAGAGAGAGACTGGGGGGGGGGGGGGGGGGGGGGGTGTGTGTGGTGAAGGATGAAGACAGAGAGAGAGATAGTGAGGGAGGATGAATTCCAATCCCTACAGTTACGCCCTACAGTTATGGCTCAATATTCCTTCAAATAAACTGGAGATTGAACAGGGGGAAGGAAGAGATCCCTAATTTCAAACTTTCAAACTTCCCACAAATCCCTCTAATTGCTCAATTCCTTCATTTTCGGATGATAGAGGACGGATTTTCTCTATATTTAACTCCCACGTCTGTTTCTTCATCCTCGTCCTTATTCATCCTCATCCTCGTCCTTCCTCATCATCTTTTCCGCAACAAGGTACGCTCCTGATCATTGTTCATGAAAATCTGGTGTTTTTGGTGTTAGTTTTATGGTAATTTGTTTGTATCATTTGCTTGGTTTTGTAGTCTTAGCAGACCCCCTGTTGTTTTGATTTTTCATGGTTACTTGTTTGCATCATTTACCATGAAATGGGTTTGGTTGCTCAATCCATCTATCTCTTGATTAAAAGTCACAATGTATTTTTGGTGTAAGCTTAGCAGACTCCCTTGGTTTTACATTTTCATGCCTTATACATTGATCAAGTTGGCCAACTGAACGACCAAAAATCATATTTCCCTCTGATCTTGTTTCATAAAACATGGCTAAATTACCGTAATCAAACTGTTTCATGGTTAAATTACCATGGTATTACATGGTTAAATTACCATAACGAGTTTAGGAATACACCAGATTAGTTGACCACAACTTTGCATTTTTTTTTCATTGTTCAAGTTGGCCAACTAGAAATGAAAAATTTATGACTAAATTACCACAAGAAAAAAGTAGTTACTCAAACCGTATCTTGTGTAGATGGTTAAATTATCATTTCATTTGATGGTTACATTACCATAAAATGAGTTTGTCTGTTTTTTCCATTCCAACATTATGTACAAATGTGATATAACTGACAAACTATATTCCATGCAGGATTGACATGGCAAGTGAATTAATCATGATGTGTCAACATGATGGCAAGTTTGCAGCCATTCGGATGAATCGAAGGCACGATTTCAGCACCGTCATCCATAAAATATGTGCCCGGTGGTCTGATCTTGACCCGGATTCTATCATATTGAACTATTCTCTCAATGATACAGAACATATAATATTGGACAACGATGACGATTTGACAACCATGTTCCAAAATGTTAAGCGTGCTGGTATCGATGATATTATGATCACGGTCAGAGATGGTGCAAAGTTTTTCATGGATGAGGCCGTTCAAATTACCCCAACTGCAAAATTTGATACCGGTAAGGGCAAGCAGACCATGATTGTTGACAATGACGACGTCATTCCTTCATTTTGTTCCCACAAAAAAGTTAAGTTGCTATCTTCCGATTGGTCGGATGGTATTACAGCGGTTGGTCAAAGGTTTGAGGGTGGCGCTTCGGATTTCAAGAACGTGTTGCGGAAGTTTGCTATCGAGTAGCTGTTCAAATATACTTTGTTAAAAAATGACAAGGTTCGTGTTACCGCCCAATGCAAATATCGGACTGTCAAAAAATGCATGTAGCATGTCCATGCCAGAATAATGCCAGGGAATGAGTATTTCCATATCTTAGGCATGGACCTAGCTCACACATGTGATTTTGCCGTACGGATGCTTACTAACCCTCATGCCACCACGAAGTTGGTTGCTGACTTAGTTGGCGATGATGTTCGGGGCAAACATCAAACAAAGCCTATTGATGTTGTCAAAGGAATTAAAAGAGATTATGGACTAAATATCTCGTACCACTAGGCATGGTGGGGCATTGAGAAGGCTAGGGGTCTCATGTTCGGTGACTGTGTGAAATCTTTATCGTGTTTGAAATGGTATGTTGGCGCAGCCAAAAGCACGAACCCGGGCAGCCACATCGATTTGGAAAGTGACGAGGAAACTAAGCGGTTCAAGAGGTTGTTTGTTGCTTTTGGTGCATGTGTGCAAGGATTCAATTAGTATCGCCCCTTAATTTTCCTTGATGCAGCCCATCTCAAAGGGAGGTACAGGGGAACAATAATGGCAGCCACCGGGAAGAACGGCAACCAAGGTATATAAAGTTAAAATATGCGATTAATTTAGTGTAACATGTCGTATTCATCTGTAACATGGTGGATTTTAGTCGTGGAATGTTGTGGTTAATGTGTTATCATATTGTTGTGATATATTGTAGGTATTTTTCTAATCTGTTTTGCAATTGTTGATGGTGAAACTTACGAAAATTGGCGTTGGTTTTTGGAGCATTTACGTTCAATACTTGTGCCTGGGAGGGGTATCACCTTCATATTGGACAGTCATACGGGGTTGCTTATGGCTAGGCGGGACATATTTTCAGAGTCCGGTCATGGGTATTGTCTTCTCCACTTGAAGAGGAATTTGAGAGATCATTTGAAAGGAACAACCAGAGCTTATAAAGAGAGGGTGGTGAGTGAATTTGTTCGGTGTGCGTATGCTCCTACACGGGAGATTTTCCACCAAAACATGACTAAGCTTTTGAGTTGTGATAATGGTAAGGTGAAAGAATTCCCAACAAATTTACACTATGAAAATTGGAGCAACGCATTTTTCTGGGGTCAACGTTACGGTGACATGACATCCAATGTTGCCGAATCATTCAATGCGTGGATCGAGGCTGAGAGGCACCTTCCGATCACAATTCTTGTTGATGAGTTAAGGAAGAATATCATGAACCTAATGTCAGAGAGGAGAGAAGAAGCAAGCAAATGGGGGTGCCAAATTTGCCCAGAAATGGATAAGAGGATGAGGGCATCGTTCAATGAATCAAGGACACGGGTAGTAAGCGCAGCCAATGATGGTGTCTATGAGGTGCACTCATTTCCTAGAGTAACAGTTGACATTATTAGGCACATTTGCTCATGCCAGAAATGGCAATTTACTGGGTTTTCATGTGCCCACGTTGTTATCGTGCTTTCTTCAAGTGGAAAGGATATGACCGAGTATGTTGACCCCTACTACTTTTCACAAACATTTTGTGCCTCTTACTCCAGCTCGATCCACCCGATACCAACTGTGTGGATGCCCGAGCGTCCGGTTGACGAGGATTTTCTCCTTCCTCCACTTTGCAAGAAGCCACCCGGGCGACCCAAGAATAAGCGAATTCCTTCTAGGGGGAGAACATTACTTTTGTTAGATGTGGGAGGTGTGGTAAGATGGGAAAACACAATCGCCAAACATGCTAAGATGCTATTTAGCTTTGGCCCAAAGTGTTGCGAAGGAACTTGGAAACTCTAAATAAGTGCCTTTAGCATGAAACCCATATTAGTTTTTTCTTAGTTAAAATAATATGTGCGGTTACCCCACATATTTAGGTTCTTGTTTATTCGTAGGAAGCAATTTTTATTTATGTTGTGGTTTCATGTTCCACCTTATGCAACAATACTTTGTTTTAGGAGTTTCCTTGTTAATGTCAAAGGTGCAGATTTCTTTGGCTTGATATGATTGTCTATTGTTCTGAACTGACACTATTTTCATGGTAACAAAACCATGTTTAATGACATAAGATCACCAAAGAATATGACCAGGAAACGAATACTATATTTGGGAACAACTTATCAATACAAATTCGATTTGCAATTATGGTCAACTTATCATGTCATCACTCATGAAATAAGTTGGCGAATCTCAATTCACTTACTGTTTTCAAAAGATTTTTTGTTATAAACTGGCCATGATACAATATAATTGGAACTATGAGCACACAAGTTTGGTTATCTTACACAACGGGTG
Organism: Rhododendron ovatum; assembly: GCA_019656835.1. Taxonomy (NCBI): domain Eukaryota; kingdom Viridiplantae; phylum Streptophyta; class Magnoliopsida; order Ericales; family Ericaceae; genus Rhododendron; species Rhododendron ovatum. The sequence goes on from CM033796.1 coordinate 1,488,573, forward strand.
TAATGATTTCAAGTTGGCTAGGGTCTTTTTCCTTGTTGGGGATCAATATAACATGATCAATATATTTCGCAAAGGAAATAGCCAAAGTCCTGTTTATCATTAACCGTTCAACATGATCTAACCTTGCAGAATATTATCAACAAACCATGAAACGTTGGCCAACTTTTCCATGATTCAACAATTATCCACAGCCAAACATAATCCATGATCAGTTGCCTAAATCTGTGCTCAATTTTACTATACAATTCCAAATGGCAATCAAAATAGTAGTGAACGAAATGCCCAAAACCACCCGGACATGTTGTACCAATTGCAAAGCATCCACTCAAAAGTTAATTCACAATCATGCTTGGTGCATGCAAAATATGAAACCATCATCCAGAAAATAAACGCTAGTCATCCAATTATCCCAGAAAAAAAGGTTCCATAAATAACTAACAGCATCCTATGCTAAAAAAGTTAGCAAAGACGATGTCGGGAATACCATATACTACCATCCCAACTCCACAAATGGGCCGGACCACTTAAGAATGCTTTAACTATTTCAGGCTGGATTTTATGGCATGCTGCTTTCCTTAGGATTGGCGCGATTTCTTCGTTTCGATAGTATTGCCGGATGAGATAACACACAATAACATTGTAGTCCAGGCTGAAACCAAAAAATAAACGCAAGATGATAAGTTGACCATATTACATTGAGCGTTCTTAGACATCGTGCGTCATGTAGATTAGTGGAGTGAACAGCTCACCTACTATCTTCTTGTTGGGGACAGTCTTGGACTGTCACTGTGGGTTCACAATCCTGTGTGGTTAGCAATCCATCTCTAGTGCTTTCCAATAACTTTCCACTTGATTTTTCTGACACAAAACCATCGTCAGCAGTTGGTGAATATAACATGATAAGTTACCATATCTTTGCATGTTTAGATTTTGGTAAATTACTCACGTATTACCCAACACCATATTATGACATACAAATTATGGAAAAAAATATTACCAGTTGCTCCGCAGCCTTACAGTGGGCATCCACCCCAGTTCTCTCCATCATAGAATTGTAAAACTTCCAGCTGTCTTCTTCATTGTCGAGGACAAGTAATTTCCAATGATAACCAAAGTGGATTGGAAACATCAAGTATCGGTAAGAAGCCGTTTGTGGCATCATTCTTTCCAGTATTTTTTTGTGTTCTATAGGACACTTACACAATAGTATTGTCTGCATCGGACATTAACGTAAAATAAACACATAATGAATGTGATCTAAAAGTTCATAATGTTTCATTGAATACTCTTCCAGGTCGCATCTTACCAAGTAACTGCATGTGAATACGTAAACCGTTTGGTTCGTCACTTGTGTGCAATCACCCTGCATCTGATCTGCCACACTACCTTGCTCAGTTGATAGGATCTCAACGTACGCATCAATAACCTATGTAACCATATGGCATTACCGACGAATTTCAATGGAGAATTTTATGATAATAATAAATGGATTGTAAACGAAATGAAATTCATAACAACCTAGACATTCCAATAATCACTTACATTCCCTGATATCGCAGAATCAATAATGAGTTGCCGAATATCTTCAACAAACACGGAATATCCCACAACGGTACCTAACCATATAATCGTGCTGCATACAAACGAGGGGGTGGCATGGTCAATTTTTACATTAGAAAATGTATAACATATAGAATGAAATACCAAATGATAAGAAAAAAGGTGCTCAATCTTACCTAGTGTAGGCTTCATCCCACATTTTCTTAATCTTAGCTTTCTCCTCGCTCGAGAGTAGACGATGCACTGCATATGTCCTAAGGTTTCTAATCGGGTTTGGCTTAAAAGGTCCCTTTTCCGGCCCTGCGATAAAATTGTCAACATCGATCACTTCTTGGGTGTCAACTTCTGAATCAACTTTGGACGATTCTGATGTGGGTCTCTTACGTTTATGTCCATACTCATACTCTTCTTTTTGGGTGTCCTTCCTCATCCTCGCTCTCAGACGGGTAATCATAGAACGCTCTTGCTCCTCCGGTAAAGCCAAACACAGAAATCAAAGGCAAAGTGGCGTACGGCTGTCATTGACTGGCGTACGGCTGTATGCCTCAGGGTTCAGTGGCTGGCCCTTGCATCTGAGCTTAATCTAGGCCCATTTTCTGTCCCCACACTGTTTTGGGGTATTCTGTTTTCTTTCATGGCCTAAAGCCATTTCTTCTGCCTGTAATTATGTCTATTCTGTTATATTGGACTGCGTGGTTTGTCCTGGATGTGCGCTGGTCCTTCTCCAGAGCCTAGAGGGTTGCAAACAAGGACTGAGAAACCAAACAAGTGGAGTACGCCAGTTTGTAAGTGGCGTGCGCAGGTCTGATCACCATGCAGTGGCTCGGCCAGTGCATGCTGGCAGAATCTGCTCACGTTCCTTCATGGCAGCGTATTCCAGTTTGTTCAGGCAGCTCAGTGCTTGTTCTCAATCTATACTTAGCATTGCAATCAAATCATTCATAAACATTTTGTCACATAAACTGCAAGTTGTTACCGCTTTCATCCCCATTAAATGTTCCCCCGCCCTAACTGGCTTAAAAAATGATAAAATGAGAGAAAAATGCAAATGTTTTTGTAAAATGCCCGAGTAGAGACCGATCTCCGGATTGGGCGAGAGGGGTGCCATAAAACCCTTCCCCTCTCGTAACCTGGCTCCCGAACCTCAGATATCGAAGGTGACGACGGACCGGTCCACGCCTTTTCAAAATCAAACAAACGTGGCAAACGTTTTCGAGTTCGGTTCCTTGGGTGCTTCACCGCTAAAACCCGAGTGGCGACTCTGAATCGAGGCGTTTCGCCGCGCATTTTCAAAAGAGGGTCGCGCCCAGTCTTTAAAAGGGAACCCGAGACCGAGCGATTTTCGGGTGCGTGCCCACAATATTCTCTAGAGACATGCACCCCTAGAGACATCAAACAAGATATTCTCAATCAAACAAGAATCTTACTTATCAACAAAAAAAAACCAGAAACAAAATACAAAAAGAATGAAAAGTTCAACTCTGGACTACTTTGCTTCAAACTCAGGCCTGTGAACTTATTTCATTGAGACATGGCCAAATAGAACAAAAAAAACACCAAACACTAGTATTTCTCCCTATGAAAAACAAGCAAAAACAAAAGAATGAAAAGAATCAAACTCTACATTAGTGCCAAAAGAAAACATGACCACTACTAATTATTTCAGTCTTCCCTCCCTCTTACTCGCAAAATCCAACTACCTTCTCTTCTATCATCTCTCGTTTATTGAGGATAACATTTCTTACTATAGTTTTTTCATGAATTATTCAACTAATAAGATGGAAGCATACCATTGTCCTTCCCATTCTTTTGATCTCTCTTCTCTTATCCCAAACTGAATCCTTTCTTTTCTTTTCCCTCTTAGTCTCTTCTCTTTTCTCACCCGTTCCGCCAAATCAAGAGTAAATGAAGATGGGCATAAACTTGAAGTACACATGAATCAGAATTTCATGGTAGTAATGCAAAGGAAACAAGCAATGGCGGCAGGAGCAGAAATTATGGAAATAATAATAATAATAATAAAAAACTAGAGAGTGAGAAATATTTTGGTTTTTAGGAATTCAACGCAATTTGATTTTTTCAATCGACTTCGAGAAATATTTGTGGACTAATTGTTCGCCTTGACAAATAGGATCAAAAGCTCCCAAAGGTTCACTCATTGGCAGTTAAATCGTATATTCTTATTGTCTAGACTTTAGCTGCCTGCAACAGCAGTTTATGCCTTCAACACGAATTTGCAGCATACTATGCTTGCATTGATAATCTTCTTACGCTTCTGCAAATCTCATTTTTTTCACGTTGTTCTTCCTAATGATTGGAAAATTTCTGTGAAGTTCATAGTCTACGAAGAAGATTGTCCATACGTTCAGTACGTTGAGTGGATACTATGCGACAAGTGAGATTATCCATACTAAAGGCAGGACACTATTTTTTATTCAAACTCGTGGATCATCTTAAGCCATCTCTTGTTAGCAAGACAGAAATTTCAGCCCAAGTTGATTCATTCAACTACTACCTCTGTTTCAAAATATTCAAGCACCTTTATTGTGCCTCAAGCACAAGTTTATGCGCCCCAGGCGCACTTCAATGCGCTCAGGCGCATCCTCAAAGCTGCACCACAAGTCAAACTTTGCGGGCTTGCACCAGACACTCTGGACCATTAGAAAGCTTGTTCAATACACTTTCCAACCCAAGTAGTTTGGATCAAAAATTATTTTTACAACAAAAGACGTCACCATTTTACTCTCAGTGGGTCAAAAAAACTAGTATTCATTTTGGTAAAACGCTCGCATCTCTCTCATTTTTAATCGGATCATGACCAATTATACAACAATAAATAAGGTCTTTAAAGTATTAAAAGGTGATGGAAACAAGCAATGAAAATGATGAAGTTTAATTTACAAAAATGTTGTTCCAAAGGAGGCCGATTCAAAGATCATTGGAGCCAAAAAAGGCTGAAATACGCTTCCGCACCCATCTACACATTCTAAGTCCCATTCAACACGCACATCCCTAATTATAAGGTATTCATCAATTCCGTAAGAGTTTCACAAAGTTAATAGGGCTTTCCACACATCATCAAAGCGTCTGAAACCGTTTCATCAGTAGGATTCACCGAAGGCGAGATTTATACATTTATGAAGCCAAATTTGATCGTCTACGCCACCAACCCACGAACTATCACTTGACCATTTCGAGTACAACGCAACCACCACTATTGGAATTTGACAACCGCCCTGTCACCCCTTCAGTACAGTCGCGACCACCTCGACCGCTACAAGACCAATAGCCGTCTAGTCCTTGCCGATCAAAAAAAAAAAAAGCCTTTAGTCCTCCGAATACTCCAGAAAACCAAACAGTTCAATGTAATTTGAATGGAACTCAGGCCTATGAACTTTTTTCATCGGGACATGGCTAAACATAACAAAAAATAAACACGCAAACACTAGTATTTCTCCCCATGAAAAACAAGCAAAAACAAAAGAATGAGAAGAATCAAACTCTGCATTAGTGCCGAAAAAAAACATGACCACTACTACCTTCTCTTACTCACAAAATACAACTACCTTCTCTTCTCTTCTCTTCTAAGTTCTATCATCTCTCGTTTATCTTTTCTGAACAAGACGATATTGAGGATAACATATCTTACTATAGTTTTTTCATGAATTATTCAACTAATAAGATGGAAGCATACCATTATCCGTCCCATTCTTTTTATCTCTCTCCTCTTATCCCAAACTGAATACTTTCTTTTCTTTTCCTTCCTAGTCTCTTCTCTTTTCTCACCCGTTCCACCAAATCGAGAGTAATGAAGCTGGGCATAAACTTGAAGTACACATGAATCAGAATTTCAAGGTTGTGGTAGTAATGCAAAGGAAACAAGCAATGGCGGCAGGAGCAGAAATTATCAAAAAAAAAAGTAGAGAGAAATATTTGGGTTTTCAGGAATTCAACGCAATTTGATTTTTTCAATTGACTTTGAGCTATTCGGTTCTCCCCATTTGAAGATGGAGCTTCAAGATCAAAATAACGTGGGAGATTTTTTATTTTCTTGATAAATTTTTAAAAAATACACTTTCAACACACTTTGCATCTTTAACATGCGAAGTTACTTGAAACTACAAGTCTCTTACCCGCTCATAATTACTTCTGGCCGCATATAATTACTTTTTTCCGCTTCTAATTACTCATGGCCGTATAGTTTTGAAAGCGTGGTTCCTACGCACGATGTTCTTGTGTTTTCATGCTTCTTGAACGTTTATAATTACACTTGGCCGGTATTAATTACTCTTGGCCGCATGAAATTACCCTTGGCCGCCTGGAATTACACTTTGCATCCTCAACATACGAAGTTACTGAAAACTACATCGTTTTGAAGTGATTGTGGTTCAGAGAATTCTTAAGGGGACTGCACAGAAAATTTCTACCTGTAAGATTCATCCTGAATTGATCTGAGACAATCATCTTCTACAATCATTTACCATTAACAATTTCATGTCAATCGATTTCAGATTGGTACCTGATCTTGATGCATTTCTCTCCATTTTTGCTTCTTAAAATAGGTTGAGCTACACTGAATTAAATCATCAACGTCCAAAGAACTCTTGGGGCATTGCATAGAAAATTTCTACCTGTATGGTTCATTTTTCAATGATGATTTGAGACAATCAATATGTAGAGAAGTCAAACTTTGCGGGTTTGCACCGGACACTTCCGAACTCAATTTTGCGTGTGGTATGGACCATTAGAAAGCTTGTTCATAGGGCTTTTCCACACATCATCAAATAGTCAGAAACCGTTTCATCATAAGGATTCGCCGAAGGCGAGACTTGTACATTTACGATGCCAAATTCGATCGTCTACGCTACCATCACTATCGGAATTTGACCACTGCCTTTTCACCCCTTCAGTACAGTCGGAACCACCTCGACCGCTATAAGTTCACCTCTGTATTTTTACTTCATCTCCGCCCAATCAATTGACACACTACCACCACAAAAACCTCTCAAGTACGTGTTTTAGCCTAACGGCTCTAACAATTTTTGTGCTAGCCCTCTTTCTACCCCTCTTTCATAAGCGAAACTTAAATTTTTTGGTGGTTGGATTTCACCATCTTTTGGTACCTTAAAAACTCTATTTATTGATATATAATGGGTCTCGATACGATTTAAAATGAATGACACGTGAGCATTTTAATTATTGAAATGAATTGTTTTTTTGAATCACTTGGGATAAAATATTCAAGTCTTTTATTGTACAGAAATTTTTGGATCCAAAATATGTGGGTTAGAAAGTAAATTGAACAAGCTTTCTAATGGTTCAAACAACTCGCAAATCGGAGTTCGGGAGTGTTCGGGACAAGTTCTCAAATTTTGACCTGTTTAGCAGCTTTATTGAGCCTCAGGCGCACTTCATTGCGCCCGGGCGCATCCTGAAACCTGCACAAGATAACAAGATATCAGGACTTACAAATTTGAATGCTATTTTGCTTGGCCAAGAGCTACTAAAACAAAGGTAGTTTAGTTGAACTATAGTGGAAGATTTTTGAGCAGAAGATAAATGGGTAGATGTCTCATGACTCTCATCTGTTTGGGACTCAGGCCATTGAACTTCTTATTATAATATTCCATGTCAGGCTTGACTAAACAACACAACTCACTTTCTCTCAATTGAAACCAGAAACGAAAAACTGAAAAGAAAGAAAAGAATTCCAACTCTGGACTACTCAACAGGAGACATGACACTGTTTAGTCCTCAGCATACAGCAGAAAAACCAACCAGTTCGCTAGCCATGGCTGAACAGAACCCAAAAAAACACCAAACACTACTTCTCCCTATGAATAATGAACAAAAAACAAAAGAATGAAAAGAATCAAACTCTACATTAGTATCAAGAGAAAATGACCACTACTATGTCACCACATGGGCCCTGGTGTCTAATTTTCCTCTTCCTCAACCGAAACAATGTCTTCCAAACTCAAAGACACACCACAAGAGAAACTGACACCCAGCTTCAATCTCGGCATGAGAACATCTCTGGCTTATTGTTCAAAATCAGCGAAACCTTCCTCACAGAAGGCCCCGCCAAGCTATCAGGATTCGTGCAGCTCAAATCGAGAAGCAAAAGCTTCTACATTTACCCCTCCTCAAACTCCCCCTTTAGCCTCTCATCTGCCGCCTCAATCACCTTCCCTTCTGAATACAACCACCACACCCAATCAACTAAATTCACCATCTTTGGCAACAATTTTCTATATCGATCAGCCTCTTCCTGCATGCTACTTCAAGAACCACAACTCTATAGCGGAAAACTTTGGTTCTCTCAGTTGCTTTCCTCTATTGAAGGTACGCTGGAGCCAAATACCCCATGGTTCCGGCTGTTACAGTTGACACAAGGCTCTCTTGTCATGATCCATCAACTTAGCCAATCCAAATTCACCAAGCCTCAGGTAGACACTCGCATCTACCATTATATTGCTAGTCTTTATGTCTCTGCGAATCACTAGTGGCTCACATTCTTGATGCAGGCCAACCGAACTGCAATATTGTACCTATGTAGCATTTCAAGGGATTCCCCTCTTCAGATTCTTGGTACAGGAATTTATCAAGACTCCCTTCTAAGCACACCACCTTGGAGCTGAACAAAGTTATTGTGCCTTGAGCAAGCGACAATCGACAATCCCGCATTGAACCCTGTTTTTCCTGTTGATTTATCACGTGATCAATATTATTATGAAAATATATTGCAAATTGTAATCACTGAATCGATACTACCAACACAAAACCAAATCAGCAATTAGCATGCATCATTGCATCTATCATCAATGTATTGTTAAAAAAATAAATCAATATGATCAAAGTCATGTCCCCTAAAAATAGGAAGATGTTTTTACGTTTCGAACAAGTAGTAGTCTCACTCTTTCAATATAAAGCATGGCTCTCGTTTACAATCCAGGAGAAAGAAAGCGACAACTCTCCATCAAACAAACATCATAAATAACTTTAGCGCATACCCAAGGTGGGTCGTCTTCGGAAACACAAAAAAAAAATTTGCTTTCATCTTGTCTCCTTGAATTCAATGCTTGTTAAGTATTATCAAGAACACAAGCATAACGGATAGCTGTTACTTCAGCTTGTACGACAAAAGAAGCAAAATGTTCCTCGCAAAACCAGTCACGAGCTTACCTTTCCAATCTCAAAACAATCAATGATTTTGAGGCAGCCTAATCATCCTTTTTCATGGCTGAACTCCTTAACTATGTTCTCTCCTCCCCTTGTTTTTGATTGATTTGGGAATCCCAATTCAAGAAAACAAGACAAGTTTGAATCTTTGTTCTTGCAAATGGGCTTTCTTTCGAATTGGGTTACTTGGATACCGTCTATGGGTAGCAGCATATGAAAAATGCATATGAAATATTACTAGCCAATGGTTATTGCCTTGCCCGGAAACTCATTCCTATCTGGGAAGCACGCCAACATATTAACTGTCCATTGCATAACCGATGTAAGCTTCTGAGGATCAACTCTGAAATTCATTTCGCAACCAAACCACATGGCATGTGTCCACTCACACCCGAATAGCATGTGAACGTTCAGCTGTCTCTGGGAATTTGTGGTAGATTTGGCACTCCTTGCACCCGGTATGATTCTCCTATGAAGGTTGTCCCTTTCTGCAAGAAGGTTTTGACATGCCCTCCACCAAAAGAGTTTAATTTTCTGTTGGACCTTCAAATTCCAGATAGCTTTAGAATCAGTAGGAGGTGGAGAGAAAGAAGAAGAAGGTTTCACCGTCCTTTCCTTCTCTCAAGACATGCCCCAGTCCATTTTGTAATCCAATTTGACCAAGAACGAGCCCTTTGGCGAGAAGTACCAAACAAGTCTGTCCTCCTAGTTTCCAAGGCCACTGAAATAGCAAGAATTGCCTTCTTTTCCTCTTGACTAATGAAAGAGTCAAACTTTCCCTCATCCCAAGACTGCGAGATTTGGTCTGTGGAATCACTAGGATTGCTTTTCAAAAACAAAAAAAAAACTTGTGGATTGAGCACTGCTGTTGCTTAACAGATTGATCTTGAAGGACTCCAGACCCGATATCCCTGCCCTTGATGAGACTAGACCAAGGCCACGCCCATGAAGCCCTGGCTCCTCTAGGTGACTCCAAGAAGCCGCAGTTTGGGTAATAGTTCCTTTCATCATTCAAGACCAGTATGCATTCGGGAATTCATGAGCCTCCACCCTTGTCGAGCAAGAAGAGCATTATCGAAAGCCGTGAAGTCTGTAAACCCCATTCCTCCAAATGATTTTTGTAGAGACCCGGATAAATTTTTATTTTTTTTATTATTATTGAAATGTTTATTCAATGACTAAATGGGAAAAATAGAAATTATTTAGTGGTTATTTGAATTGAGGGTTGAAGTGAAAGAGTAGAGACTTGAGGGAGTGTGAGTGTGATATAAAGATATGAGAGTATAAATAGAGTGGGTGTGTGTGTGGGAGATTATATATCTCCATATATCTCTCTCTCATCCGGTCTCTCTCTCTCTCTCCACCGATCTTCTCTCTCTCTTCTCCTATCACTTAAAAACTCCTCAAATACCTCAAGAACCTTAAGGATCAACCTCCCTCCGCCCTTCCAATCGCGTGCTCGAGCTCAAAATTTCGTGGGTCAAGCTTGGAGGGAAGCTCTCGTCGATTTCGGAGTTCGGGGAGGCTAGGGCTCGACCAAATCGTTTAAATCTCGGCCATTGTTGCGAGGTAGGAACTTCTTTACCTCTTCTATGTGTATATATGTTGATTTGGTGTATGGATCGTGCTTGGATCATTCCCCTTTGGTGCTTTGAAAGTCTGTCAAAACTGCAGAAAATCGCCTTGAATCTGCGTGGTATTGATACCGAAATAAGGGGTATTGATACCCCTTTCTTTTCTGGAAATTCAGTAGCCGGGTATTGATACCCATATTCGGGGTATCAATACCCCTCCCTTTTCTGGACAGCTTGTGTTGTTTTGGTGCCTCGTTGATCGTATTGAGCTCCAATTGTCCCCAAGCCCCTTTCGAACATCTTTTAACTTTTCTCACATGCTCAATTGACCTTCTATGATTAATCGTTGCTAACCATGATTCATTGGACTCCGTTAGTAAAGATCGAATAAAGCTTGTTGTGTTAAAAGCTTTGTTAAAATACGTTATGTTGGTTAATCGATTACTTGATGATGTTTGTGGCATGATTATGGCATTGTTGGCATATCGTACGATGTTTCATGTGACGTGTGACTAGTGTAATGTCTTAGCTTGCTTGTTGAGTACGAAGGTAGGTATGTGAGTCGGAAGTTGGATTAGGAAGTCTCGTAACGCAAGGGGTGGCAATACGAAGACTTAGAAGGTCTCGTAACGCAAGGGGTGGTAATACGGTGACCAGAGTTGTTAGGGATCACCGTGACGCAAGGGGTGGTAACACGGTAATCCTCGTGGTGTTATACGGTAACGCAAGGGGTGGAAATACCGAGGTGATTGACAATAGTGAGTTGTATCGAGGTTACTTGAGTTGTTTAACTTTGTGTGAACTTGGTGGTACATTGAGCTATTGGCATGCATTAGGATGATCTTATTGAACGTTGGAAAGCCTTTGAATCAATTGTTACCTATTGATTAAGCCATACTTCCTATCTTCATTTCATCTGCACATTTCATCGTGTTTATATATAGAATCGGTAAAGATTTTCCTACTGGGCTAGTGTAGCTCAACCTAATCTTTCTTTCAGGACAAAATGCTGGACGATAGACTGTATGCATTCATGTGCTTGGGTATGAAGACTTTTGGGAGCTAATTCCATTTTAGTTACTTAAACATCTTGTATTGGCTTTCTTTTGACAAAGATGAGTTTGTAACTTATTGTACTTAAATTCCTCTTGATTATAAAGTATGTAGTATCTTAAACAGGTTCGTACTTGTATTTAAGTTGATTTGGGCCGTAGTGCCAAAGTTGTAATTACTTAAATTTGGGGACTCGTTTGTAAAGTTAAACTGTTGGGAAATCTTTTGGATAATATTTATGTTAAGTAAGGATCTTTTATTCAAATGGATTATTTATTTATGTTAAAAATCGAGGGCGTGACAAGTCAAACTTTGAACCGTTAGAAAGTGCGCCTGAGGCGCAATGAAGCTGCAAAACAGGTCAAACTTTGCGGATTTGCCCCGAACACTCCCGAACTCCGATTTCCGCGTGATTTGAACCGTTAGAAAGCTTGTTCAATGTACTATTTAACCCAAGTATTTTGGATCCAAAAAAATTTGTACATTGAAAGACGTGATTATTTTATTCTAAGTGGTACAAAAAAAAATAATTTCGGTAAAATGCTCGCATGCCACTCATTTTAAATCGTATCGAGACCCATTATATATCAATAAATAGAGTTTTCAAGGTACTAAAAGATGATGAAATCCAACTACGAAGACCTTTAAATTTTGTTTATACTAAAGGGGTTGATAAAAGGCTACCAAAAAAATCGTTGGAGCCACTAGGCTAAAAAACGTTCTAAGTTTTATTTGGTACTCTAATACAGAGTTCTTATGTATTTCTTTGTTTCTCAAGTGTTATGGAGAGTACATAGTGCATCTACACTCCACCGATGTGTAGGTAAATCCGAGAACACAACAAAACTTGAGAATGTTTCTAAAACGAGAACACCGTAAATAATTTGAGGATATTCTATGTATTTTAATCTAACTCAACCGGATTACAATGCATCGAGAAAATTTTCTTCTCATGAATATAAAAAGAAAATTATAATCACAAGGTTAAGATTCATCAATACATTAAAACCACCACATCTATCTAAAAGAATCATCAATCATTTAGAGGTTTTGGTGCCAAAAATTTTACAATTGAGAAAATTCTCAGTGACTTTCGGGCTTGGCTCTCCTTTTTAGATGAATAAAATTCTCGTTCATTTTTTTTGGAGCTTCGGTGGTGGCCATCATGGTTAAGGTGGTTAGGTGATTTGAAAATTTCTTAAAAATACAAAACTTCATATTTCTCGAACATCGTTAAAGTAAGAATTTCTCGATGATTTTTATGTTGGTGGTGGTCATATGAATCGTGAGATGGTGTAGCGAAGAAACTTGAATTGAATACTCTCGGCCTTTTTGAATATTGTGAATGTTGTTTTAAGGTGGTGGTAGTTTTCAAGTGTTGACGATGAGCTTTAAGACTTAAGATACTCTAAATCCAAACAAATTAGGAAACGTTTTCAACTTTTTAAAATTGTCAAACAGTGTACATGTGTTATTTGCTAGTTGTTATTATGTCCCCGTAGTGAAGGCGGTAGATTTTAATATTGCAATCATTTTAAACTTATTTATTGTGTTGGGTGGTGGTGAAATAAGGATGGGAGTGGTGGTGAAGTGACAGTGGTGTAGTGCTTAAGAGGTTGCTGTGGTTATAGTGTGTCAATTGATTGGGGGGAGATGATGTAAAAATACAATGTTGAATTTATATCGGGCGAGGTGCTTGCGACTGTACTTAAGGGATGAAAGGGCGGTTGTCAAATTCCGATAGTGGTGGTAGCGTTGTACTCGAAATGGTCGAGTGACAGTGTTGGTGGCGTAGACGATCAAATTTTGCTTCGTAAATGTACAAGTCTTGCTTTGGGAAAATCCTTATGATGAAACGGTTTCTGACAATTTGATGATGTGTGGAAAGCCCTATGAACTTTGTGAAACTCTTATGGAATTGACGAATAACTTATAATTAGTGATGTGCGTGTTGAATGGAACTTAGAATGTGTAGATGAGCACAGAAACGTATTTTAGCCTTTCTGACTCCGATGGTCTTTGAATCGTCCTCCTTTTCACCAACTTTTCATAAACTAAACTTTATCATTTTCATTTTTTGTCTTTGTTACCTTTTAATACTTTGAAAACCTTATTAATCATTGTATAATTGGTCATGATCGATTAAAAATGGGAGAGATGCGAGCGTTTTACCAAAATGAATAGTTTTTTTAACCCACTGAGAGTAAAATGGTGACGTCTTTTGATGTATAAATATTATTTCATCCAAACTGCATGGGTTGGAAAGTGCGTTGAACAAGCTTTCTAACTGTTTAAACCATGCGCAAAATAGAGTTTGGGAGTGTCCGAAGCAAGCCCGCAAAGTTTGACTTGTTGTGCAGCCTTGAGGATGCGCCCGGGCGCATTGACGTGCGCCTGGGGCGCATAAACTTGCGCCTAAGGCGCAATGAAGTTGCAAAACAGGTCAAACTTTGCGGATTTGCCCCGAACACTCCCGAACTCTGATTTCCGCATAATTTGAACCGTTAGAAAGCTTGTTCAATGTACTTTTTAACCCAAGTATTTTGGATCCAAAAAAATTTGTACATTGAAAGACGTGATTATTTTATTCTAAGTGGTTCAAAAAATAATAATTTCGGTAAAATGCTCGCATGTCACTCATTTTAAATCATATCGAGACCCATTATATATCAATAAATAGTGTTTTTAAGGTACTAAAAGATGATGAAATCCAACTACACAGACCTTTAAATTTTGTTTATAATAAAGGGGTTGATAAAAGGCTACCAAAAAAATCGTTGGAGCCACTAGGCTAAAAAACGTTCTGAGTTTTATTTGGTACTCAAATACCAACTTCTTATGTATTTCTTTGTTTCTCAAGTGTTCTGGAGAATACATAGTGCATCTACACTCCACCGATGTGTAGGTAAAACTGAGAACACAACAAAACTTGAGAATGTTTCTAAAACGAGAACACCATAAATGATTTGAGGATATTCTATGTATTTTAATCTAACTCAACTGCATTACAACGCATCGAGAATATTCTCTTCTCATGAATATAAAAAAAAATTATATTCACAAGGTTAAGATTCATCACTACATCAAATCGAAGTTCAACTAATAATATTTGATCCAAACTACTTGGGTTGGAAAGTGCATTGAACAAGCTTTCTAACGACTCAAACCATGTGCAAAACGGAATTCGAGAGTGTCCGGTGCAAATCCGCAAGGTTTGACTTGTCTTGCTGATTTATTGCACCTGAGGCACAAGTTTTTATGCGCCCTAGGCTCACTTCAATGCGCTTGGGCGCATCCTCAAAGTTGCACAACAAGTCAAACTTCGTCAGCTTGCACCGGACATTTCTGAACTCTGTTTTATATGTGGTTTGAATCGTTAGAAAGCTTTTTCAATGCACTTTCCAACCCAAGTAGTTTAGATTAGAAATTATTTATATATCAAAAGACGTCACCATTTTGCTCTCAGTAGGTCAAAAAAACTATTCATTTTGGTAAAACGCTCGCATCTCTCTCATTTTTAATCGGATCATGACCGATTATACAATGATAAATAAGTCTTTCAAAGTATTAAAAGATAATGGAAACAAACAATGAAAATGATAAAGTTTAGTTTATGAAAAGTTGGTCAAAAGGAGGCCGATTCAAAGATCACCAGAGTCAATTCTTTTAAGTTTAGTTTTGATGTGGTGACGAATCTTAATCTTGTGAATATAATTTTTTTTAATCATGAGCAGTGAATGTTCTCTATGCGTTGTGAAGACGGTGGGGTCGTAGTTGTAATGTGATTGAGGTTGATTAAATATATAAAATATCTTCAATAATTTTCGGTGATCTCGTTTAGAAATATTCTCAAGTTTTGTTGTGTGTTGTCGGTTTTACCTACACTTCGGTGGAGTGTGGATGCACTATGAACTCTCCAGAACACTTAAGTAATGAAGAAATACATAAGACCTAGGTATTTGAATGCCAAATGAAACTTAGAACGTGTTTTAGCCTAGTGGCTCCAATGATTTTTGTGCTAGCCTTCTTTGTACCCCTTTTCATAAACAAAACTTAAATGTCTTTATGGTTGGATTTTACCATCTTTAGTACCTTAAAATTTCTATTTATTGATATATATATATATATATATATATATATATAATGGGTCTTGATACGATTTAAAATAAGCGACATGTGAGCATTTTACTTAAATGAATTATTTTTTGAACGACTTAGAATAAAATATTTACATCTTTTAATGTACAAATTTTTTTGAATCAATTATACTTGAGTTAGAAACTAAATTGAACAAGCTTTCTAACGGTTCAAACCACGTGCAAATCGGAGTTTGGGGGTGTCCGGGGCAAATCCACAAAGCTTGACCTGTTTTGCGGCTTTATTGCGCCTCAGGCGCAAGTTTATGCGCCCCAGGCGCTTTTCAATGCGCCCGGGCGCATTCTCAAAGCTACACAACAAGTCAAACTTTGCAAGCTTGCACTGGACACTTCCGAATTCCGTTTTACGCATGGTTTAAACCATTAGAAAACTTGTTCAACACACTTTCCAACCCAAGTAGTTTGGATAAAAATTTATTTATACATCAAAAGACGTCACCATTTTACTCTCAGTGAGTCAAAAAAACCTACTCATTTTGGTAAAACGCTTGCATCTCTCCCATTTTAATCGGATCATGACCAATTATAAAGCAATAAATAAGGTTTTCAAAGTATTAAAAGATGATGGAAACGAACAATGAAAATGATAAAGTTTAGTTTACGAAAAGTCGGTTGAAAGGAGGCCGATTCAAAGATCATCGGAGCCAAAAAGCCTAAATTATGTTTCCGCGCCCGTCTACAAATTCTAAGTTCCATTCAATACACACATCCCTAATTATAAGGTATTCGTCAATTCCACAAGAGTTTCACTAAGTTCATAAAGTTTTCCACACATCATCAAATTGTCAAGAAACCGTTTTCGTCACATAAGGAGATTCGCCCAAGGCGAGACTTGTACATTTAGGAAGCCAAATTTGATCGTCTAGGCCACCAACACTGTCACTTGACCATTTCGAATACAACGCTACCACCACTATCGGAATTTGACAACCACCCTTTCATCCCTTCAGTACAGTCGCAAGCACCTTGACTTCTATAAGTTCACCAATGTATTTTTATTTCATCTCCACCCACTTATGAGTTACGATTACTTGATGTTATACACTTATACCTCAATGCTCTGGTACTTGTCTTAGTTTTAGCACGCCTTAGTTCTGCTGTTCGTTTCGGAGCGAGTGGAAAGTAACTCCAGGGAACAATTCAGCAGGTGCCAGTGAATGGCGTAACAAATAATTACGGAGGAAAACTAGAGGGTCGAAATTTTATGAAAGCTCAAATGACAACAATTCCAAACCATTTTCTTCAAGATGCATCCACCTCTTTCGTTGAATGGGTTAACGTTTCTTAGTTAACTACAACTAAGATGGAAACATACCATTGTCCTTCCCATTCTTTTGATCTCTATTCTCTTGTCCCAAACAGAATCCTTTCTTTTCTTTACTTTTCCCTCCTAGTCTCTTCTCTTTTCTAACCGGTTTCACAGAATCCTTTCTTTTCTTTACTTTTCCCTCCTAGTCTCTTCCCATTCGTTGTTGGCTTCGTTTGTTTGGTGTTTGGATTAACAGCTTGGTGGGTCTCTGATTTCGATAAGAAAATGGATCGAAATATGTGCTGGGTATTGTTGATCAGATCGAGACATAGTCACACAAAAAAGTAGTAGTTCTTTTGAACCATATTTTGGTGGGAATTGAAGTTTGAACCATATTTCATCTTTGATTGCTGCTTTTTCTGTGATGGAAGTGTCTCAAATCTGCATTTTAGTGCACGTTTTGGCCGAAATAGCTCGACACAATCAAAAATTCAGCTTCTTGATAGAATGGATCATTCATTGTCAATAATTTTTGTAGTCGAGGTCATAGGTAGGGCTGTCATTTGTCAATGGGCCAGAATTTATCTTCAATCTTGGCTACAAGCCCACGACTTTGAAGGGACTCTCACTGGTTTAGCAGTAAATGGAGATCATTCCACTTGAACAGTCAATGATCTTTTGAAGAGAATTGCATTCAAATGCCATAACGCATCCTCGAGACTAGATATTAAAAGAGTATCAGATACCTGAAACACCCGTTCACAATCTATCTTCCCAGAATTTGCCAAGTCACCTCATTTATTGGTCGAGCAAATGCAAGTTAGCCATTTATCTTGATACTCTTTTACACAATCTCCTCCTCCTCCGCAAGTAATCGTGACCCCACTGTACTTAGTTGTGGAGTCTACTATTGCCTGTGAGAAAGTATGTACAAAACGGATATAAACATGGACGGGTTACTGCCATTTTCCTTATTAGTTCTTTGCATAATCAATTCAGACACAGAAAATTAATGTGATAACAAGTCACTTTTGCTAAGTTTAGCTGATTCCCACTTCTTTCTCCTCCTATAGCCGATCACCTCCCTTGCTTTACAGCATGAAGCCTGTCCCCACATCACTAGGATTTGGCTTTTCACTTCACTGCTGCTGTACACCACAGAGTATCAAGTTCTTCTCTCTCCCTCTCCACCTATCACTATGAGCTTCATCTTCTTTTGTTGACTAAGCGTTTTTATGTATGTGTGTAGTATTATCTTTTCTGGATTGATGCATATTCATGCTTAATTGCGATACAATATCCGGTGAAAAACTCTGTAGCCCTAAAAAAGCAACTGAGAAGAAATGTCAAGTATTAGAAATGGATGGATTAGGTTCACTTAGATGTGCTGTTTTTCAAGACTGTAGTATTGCTGATGTAAATTTACCCGACAAATGCATGTTCAAAAGGTTGTGTTGCATATATATGTGCATACAAATGTATTTTTACTTCATCTCCACCCAATCAATTGACACACTATCACCACAACAACCTCTCAAGTACGTGTTTTAGCCTAACGGCTCCAACAATTTTTGTACTAGCCTTCTTTCTTCTCCTCTTCATAAATGAAACTTAAATTTTTTTTTGGTTGGATTTCAACATCTTTTAGTACCTTAAAAACTCTATTTATTGATATATAATGGGTCTCGATAGGATTTAAAATGAGTGACATGCAATCATTTCACCGAAATGAATTGTTTTTTGAACCACTTAGAATAAAATATTCCCGTCTTTTAATGTACAAAAAAATTTGGATCTGAAATACTTGGGTTAGAAAGTAAATTGAATAAGCTTTCTAACAGTTCAAACCACGCACAAATCGGAGTTCAGAGTGTTCGGGCAAGTCTGCAAAGTTTGACCTATTTTGCAGCTTTATTGCGCCCCAGGCGCACTTCAATGCGCCTGGGCGCATCCTCAAAATTGCACAATAAGTCAAATTTTGCGGGCTTGCACCGGACACTCCCGAACTCCATTTTGTGCGTGGTTTAAACTATTAGAAAACTTGTTCAACGCACTATCCAACGCAAGAAGTTTGGATCAAAAACTATTTATACATCAAAAGAGGTCACCATTTTACTCTCAGTGGGTCAAAAAACTATTCATTTTGGTAAAACGCTCGCATCTCTCCCATTTTTAATCGAATCATGACCAATTAGATAACGATAAATAAGGTTTTCAAAGTATTAAAAGATGACTAAAGCAAACAATGAAAATCGGCTTTGTTCGGCTCATAGTTTTGTTTTATTTTAGTTTTGTTTTTCAATCATTATCCTACTTCTTTCTCCAATCATTACCATATTATATTTCTCCAATTATTACTTTCTCATCTCTCTCTATTTCTCTCCAATCATTACCCCTCTCTTCAATCATTATCCTATTTCTCTCTGCATCCACTACAAAAACTAAACTAAATTAAACTCCCAACCAAACACACCGATAGTTTAGCTTATGATTACTTCTGGCTACGAAAAATTACTCATGGCTGCAAAATATTACTCTTGTCCGCGAAGAATTACTTTTGGCTGCAATGAATTACTATTGGCCGCATTGAATTGCTCTTGACCACATTGAATTGCACTTGGCCGTATCAAATTACTTTATGCTCTCATAATTCTTCTCGGCCAAGTGCAATTTGATGCGGCCAAGAGTAATTCGATGCGGCCAAGTGCAATTCGATGTGGAAAAGAGCAATTCGATGTGGCCAAGTGCAATTCGATGCGGCCAAAAATAATTCTCAGCCAAGAGTAACGTACTTTCCAACCTAAGAAGTTTGAATCAAAAACTATTTATACAGTAAAAGACATCACCATTTTACTCTCAGTGGATCAAAATACTATTCATTTTGATAAACGATCGCATCTCTTCCATTTTTAATCAAATCATGACCAATTATACAACGATAAATAAGATTTTCAAAGTATTAAAAGTTGACTAAAACAAACAATGAAAATGATAATGTTTAGCTTATGAAAAGTTGGTCAAAAGGAGGCCGATTCAAAGATCACCGGAGCCAAAAGGCTCAAATACGTTTCCGCGCCCTTCTACACATTCTAAGTTCCATTCAACACGCACATCCCTAATTATAAGTTATTCATCAATTCTGTAAGAGTTTCACAAAGTTCATAGGGCTTTTCCACACATCATCAAATCGTCAGAAACCGTTTCATTGTAAGGATTCACCCAAGGCAAGACTTGTACATTTACGAAACCAAATTTGATCGTCTACGCTACCACCACTGTCGGAATTTGACCACGGCCCTTTCACCCCTTCAATTAATACAGTCGCCAACACCTTGACCACTATATTTCACCACTGTATTTTTACTTCATTTCCACCCAATCAATTGACTCACTATCACCACAACAACCTCTCAAGTACATGTTTTAGCCTAACGGCTCTCACAATCTTTTTGATAGTCTTCTTTCTACCCCTCTTTCATAAACGAAACTTAAATTTTTTTGTGGTTG
This sequence comes from Rhododendron ovatum, assembly GCA_019656835.1. Taxonomy (NCBI): domain Eukaryota; kingdom Viridiplantae; phylum Streptophyta; class Magnoliopsida; order Ericales; family Ericaceae; genus Rhododendron; species Rhododendron ovatum. The sequence goes on from CM033796.1 coordinate 1,508,855, forward strand.
GATTTCAACGTCTTTTATTACCTTAAAAACTATATTTATTGATATATAATGGGTCTCAATACGATTTAAAATGAGTGACATATATGCAAGCATTTTATTGAAATGAATTATTTTTTGAACCACTTAGGATAAAATATTTACGCCTTTTAATGTACAAAAAAATTTGGATCTAAAATACTTGGGTTAGAAAGTAAATTAAACAAGCTTTCTAATGGTTCAAACCAAGCGCAAATCGGAGTTTGGGAGTGTCCGAGACAAGTCTTCAAAGTTTAACCTGTTTTGCAGCTTTATTGCGCCTCAGGCGCGCTTTATTGTGCCCGGACACATCCTTAAACCTGCACAAGATAACAAGATATCGGGACTTACATATTTGAATGCTATTTTGCTTGGCCAAGAGGACTCCTATTGTTCTGGAATCTGGAGTCTTTTTACACCATTACCGGAAGAAAAGAAGTAAGCCAAACAAAGGTAGTATAGTTGAACTATAGTGGAAGATTTGTGAGCATAAGACAAATGGGTAGTTGTCTAATCTGTTTGGAACTCAGGCCATTGAACAAAAAACCAACACAACACGATTTCTCTCAATCAAACCAGAAACAAAATACAAAAAGAATGAAAAGTTCAACTCCGGACTACTTTGCTTCGAACTCAGGCCTATGAACTTATTTCATCGATCGAGACATGTCAACTAATAAGATGGAAGTATACCATTATCCTTCCCGGCTATTCTTTTGATCTCTCTTCTCTTATCCCAAACTGAATCCTTTCTTTTCTTTTCCTTCCTAGTCTATTCCCTTTTCTCACCCATTTCGCCAAATCAAGAGTAAATGAAGATGGGCATAACTTAAAGTACACATGAATCAGAATTTTCAAGGTCGTGGTAGTAATGCAAAGGAAACAAGCAATGGCGGCAGAAGCAGAAATTATGGAAATAATAAAAAATAAAAAATAAAAAAAAACTAGAGAGGGAGAGAGAGAGAGAGAAATCTTTGGGTTTTCAGGAATTCAACGCAATCGATTTTTTCAATCAACTTTGAGCAATTTGGTTCTCCCCATTTGAAGAGGGAGCTTCAAGATCAAAATAACGAGGGAGATTTTAGATTTTCTTGATAAATTTTTAAAAAAATACAATTTCAACAAACTTTTAGCATCTTCAACATGTGATGTTACTCAAAACGTCTTCACCGCAATAAATTACTTCTGGCCACAAATAATTACTCTTGGCCGCATAGTTTTAAAAACGTGGTTACTACACACATTCTCTTGAGTTTTACATGCCTCTTGGCTGTATAGAATTACTTTTGGATGCTAATAATTACCGTTGGCCGCGTGTAATTACTTCTAGCTGCGGAGTTTTGAAAGCGTGGTTACTACTCAGGATGCTCTTGTGTTTTTCATGCCGGGTAGCCAAGTAGAATTACTCTTGGACGCTAATAATTACTCTTGGACACGTTTATCCAGCCACATGGAACTACACTTCGCATTCTGAACATGCGAGGTTACAGAAAACTATGCCATTTTAAAGTGATCGTCATTCACAGAACTCTCGGCGAGTCGCACAGGAAATTTCTACCTGTAAGATTCATCTTGAATTGATCTGAGACAATCATCTTCTACAATCCATTACAATAATTTACCATGTAAAATTTCCTGTCAATCGATTTCAGATTGGTACCTGATCTTGGTGCATTTCTCTTCATTTTTGTTTCTTAAAATAGGTTCGGCTACACTGAATTAAAAATACCAATACTATGAGCGCCATCTTCTTCCCCGTATAACCAAACACCAGCGGAGAAATTTTGCTGGAAGAACAACAGTTGTGGGCAAATCTTCAAAACCCAAATCTCAACTTCTTCTTCCATAATTACCCCTCACTTCTCCTTCTTCTTTATTGCACTTAACATTGTATCTCATCGATTGAACTCCTTAATTATGTTCTCTCCTCCCCTTGTTTTTGATTGATTTGGGAATCCCAATTCAAGAAAACAAGACAAGTTTGAATCTTTGTGTTTGCATATGGGATTTTTTTCCCCCTTCCCAAATTGGGTTTACATGGATGGATACCGTACATGGGTAGCAGCATATGAAAAATGCATTGTTGGTTTCCTCTGTTTGGTGTTTGGATTAACAGCTTGGTGGGTCTCTGATTTCGATAAGAAAATGGATTGAAATATATGCTGGGTATTGTTGATCAGATCGCAATAATCACACAAAAAAGTTCTTTTGAACCATATTTTGGTGGGAATTGAAGTTTGAATCCTATTTGCAGTCTAGTGGAAGCGAACTTTGATAATCGATTTTAGAGAACTTCAATGAATGAAAACTATATTTCCATGCTGAGCCCACTCTCATTCAAGACTGAGCTTTTGCTCGACAGCCGCAAATTTTATGTATTGATGAAGTTCCGGTTGATAGCTCATCCAATGAGTTCCTGTGCCAAATTATCTGAATTGACTCTTTTGCAAAATAGCAGTTTCGCTTCATGCATGAAGGTATGTTAGTTGTCTTTCTGTTTTTTTTTTTGTTTTTTGTTTTATTTATCTTGCTTCACTTGGATGGTGCCGCACTTATGATTACTTGATGTTATACTTCAATTTCTATGGTACTTGTCTCAGTGTCTGAGTTTGAACATGCCTTAGTTCTGCTTTAGTTAGTGACTTAGTGTAATTCCAAGGAAGAATTATACAAGTGCCTGAAACTTAAATGAGTGGTGTCTCTTCAACTTTCAGTTTTAGTTGAAAAACTGATGTGCAAATCTACAGCATAGCAGAAGAGAAGAAAATTATTACATGTAACATAATTACAATAGTCTTGTATAGTTTTCTGTTGGTTTGGCGGGGAAGAGTTTTCCCCAGCTGGAGCCATTGTACATATGTCTATTATCTTAGGTTAGAGTAGGCTTTATAGTCATTTTGGCAAGTACCATAACCAAACATAGCAGTAAGCCAGTAATTGAAACGAGACCCCACTTCTCTTTACCTACTGTAGCCGGTCACCTCCCATGCGTTACAGCACGAAGCCTGTCCCCACATCACTAAACTAAGGCTTTTCACTTTGCTGCTGCAGTACATCACTGAGTATCTAGTTCTTCCCTCTCCCTCTCCACCTCCACCTCTCACTCTGAGCTTCATCTTCTTTTGTTGAATAAGCATTTGTTATGTATGTGTGTATTTTTATCTTCTCTAGATTGATACATAATAGATATGGACATACATATATGCACAACTTTGTGGTACACTATATGCAGATGTGTATCCTGTATCAAGGTTATTCTTTTCATGCTTAATAGCGATACAACAATGTCTGGTAAAAAACTCTCTGGTCCAAAAAGAAAAACTAAGAAGAATGTCGAGTATTCGAAATGGATGGATTAGGTTCACTTGGATGTGCTGTTTTTCAAGACTGTAGAATTGTTGATGTTAATTTCCCAGACAAATCTGTGTTTGATATGTTATGTTGCATAAACATGTACATATAAGTAAGTGTGTAGGTTTGTGTGCAGACGTGTGTAGATGTTTATATAAGCATTCTTCTATAGGTTTCCTGGTGAGTTGATACGTGCATATATATATGCAGTCTCCTTCAGGGGCGGACATAGGGTTGGCCGCCAGGAGCCATGGCCCTAAAATTTTGATAAAGCTTCACCAGACCCATGACATAATGAGAAACTTTACTAACCGAGAAGACTACTATGAAAAAGATCATTGTTGTTGGAATCCACATATGTTGACCCAACCAAATGAAAGATTCCAGCTTCTGCCACAGCTGTCATCCCAATCATTCATTGCCATGGTTTTCTCACACAGCAAATCTGTAAATACATGTGAAAACATGTGTGGTATCTGAGAGTAAATGTTTATCATGCATTAACATCTATGGGGAAATGGGGAACGACGCATGAGGGGGAGATGTGTTTGCATTACTATTTCGTTTAATTATCTTACAATGAACCAGGTTATGAGCAACCTCCACAACGACTTCTCTGTCCTTACGGGTATGCCTGTTTGCATCTTTCATGATTGAATCACAACATGATTGAGAATGAATTTGGTCATCACAAGGTTAGTACTCTTTCTATTTTCTGGTTGTTAGTCATTATGTTTGCCATTTCTGTGTCGTCAAACCTCTCTGAATTTGCATTAGTTCAGTTCTAGTGGACGGTAAAAAGATGGTGATCCCTTTGTAAGGTCCGCATACTGTTCTAAACCTGGAAGAGGAAGTTAGTGCTTCTGTTCTGAGATGCTGTTCTGGAATGGAGGGTTGCTGCGCTGTTCTGAGACTTCATGAACTCATTTTACTTTCAGACTTGGTGGGTGTAACTACTTTCCCAATGCTAAATTCATTTTCGGATTATTTCCATACTTGTTTTTAGCTATTTTATGGTTGTATTTTCACGAGACTTTTGTACAATGAATAATGTTTGAATATTGTTTTGCTTACCATAAAGCTAACATCAATAGCAGGACTTATATTGTTCCGGAGTCATTTTACACTATTACCAGAAGAACAAGGTAGTAGGCCAAAGAAAGGTAGTTCAGTTGAAGTATAGTGGAAGATCTGTGAGCAGAAGCCAAATAGTTCAATGTCTCATTATGTTTCAACTCAGGCCATTGAACTACAAATTGCAATCTTCGGTATATGGCTTAACTAAATAACACAACACGATTTCTCTCAATCAAAACTAGAAACAAAATAAGAAAAAATGAAAAGTTCAACTCTGGACTACTCAAAACAGGAAACCTGACATCAACTTTCTTCTTCCCCATGAAAATATTACCCTCAATAATATATCCTAAGCAAATGGAGATTAGGATGCAATAGAAGTAAGGATGTCCATCTAAGCATATTTTCCACTCTGAACAAATAGAACACAGAAGAGAAGACAAAAAAACAGGCCAAAAAGTTGTGAATCAGGCAGACTATAGTGGAAGACCAGACCAATAGCTGTTTCGTCCTCAGCATACAGCAGAAAACCAAACAGTTCAATGTAATTCGCTTCGAACTCAGGACATTCGAAGTTACTCAAAACTACAAATTCAACACACTTAGCATCTTCGACATGCGAAGTTACTCAAAACTACAAACCTCTTCGTCATAAAGAATTACTCTTGGCCGCAAATAACTACCCTTGGCCGTGTCTAATTACTCCTGGCCGCAAAATTTTGAAAGCGTAGTTAGTATGCACGGTTCTTTTGTGTTATACATTCCTCTTGGCCACATAGAATTACTTCTGGCCGCTAATAATTACCATTGGCCGAATGTAATTACTGTTGGCCGCAGAGTTTTGAAAGCGTGGTTACTATGCACGATGCTTGTGTTTTACATGTCACTTGGCCGCATAGAATTACTTTTAGACGCCAATAATTACACTTGGCCGCGTGAAATTACTCTTGGCCGCATGGTATTACACTTCGCATTCTCAAAATGCAAAGTTATTGAAAACTACGTCGTTTTGAAGTGATCGTGGTTCACAGAACTCTGGGGGGACTGCACAGAAAATTTCTACCTGTAAGATTCATCTTGAATTGATCTGAGACAATCATCTTCTACAATCCATTACAATCATTTACCATGAAAATTTTCATGTCAATCGATTTCAGATTGGTACCTTGTTCGGCTACACTGAATTAAATCATCAACTTCTTCTTCCATACTTACCCCTCAGTTCTCCTTCTTCTTTATTGCACTTAACATTGTTTCTCATCGATTGAACTCCTTAATTATGTTCTCTCCTTCCCTTGTTTTTGATTGATTTGGGAAATTCGAGAAAACAAGACAAGTTTGAATCTTTGTTTTTTGCATATAGGATTTTTTTTTTCCCCTTTCCCAAACTGGGTTTACATGGATACCGTATATGGGTAGCACCATATGAGAAAGGCATTGTTGGTTTCGTTTCTTTTTCCTCATTCAAGACTGAGCTTTTGCATGACAGCTGCAAATTTTATGTATTGACGAAGTTCCGGTTGATAGCTCATCCAATGAGTTCCTGTGCCAAATTATCTAGATTTCCTTTGCAAAGTAGCAGTTTCACTTCATGCATGAAGGTATGTTTTGTCTTTCTGTTTTTTTTTTTTTATTATCTGAAACTTACATGAGTGGTGTCTCTTCAACTTTCAGTTTTAGTTGATGAACTGATGTACAAATCTACAGCATATGAGATTGCACAAGAAAATTATCACATGTAACATAATTACAATGGTCTTGTTTAGCTTTCTGTTGGTTTGGCGGGGAAGAGTTTTCCCGAGCTGGAGCCATTCTACATTTGTCTATTACCTTAGGTTAGAGTAAGCTTTGTAGTCATTTTGGCAAGTATTGTCACTTTGATTTCCTACAGACATCATATCCGTAGTTCTTTATTATGCAGCAGGAACACAAGACTATGCATAGATGGCTTTTTTTTTTGATAAGTAAAAAATGGTTTATTGACCACCCTTGTTTTTTGACTTTATCGTAATTTTAAGTTTAAGCACTCTATCTTCAATTTAACATTGGCATTGCTGTGTTGTTTGGAAGAGCAACATATTGAAATTAATTTTGCACTCAGTATCTGATCTTAGATGCATGCTTTTGTAATTGTTGTGGAAGACAATTCAAGAGAAGTATCACTAGTTCCACTTAGAAAAGCCATGTTCTTTACATTGGTTTAAAGGGAGACCGCGTACCATTTGCAAGCTGGTTATACTCAGCAAAAAGGTATTCAATTAACTGAACTGTATTCTTGTCTATCTATATTGGACATGATATCATTGTGGTACAACCCAAGAAGCTGAAAGCTTCTGAGAGAGTGAAGTTGCTTCCACATATGTTGGCCCAACTGCCATGGTTGTCATCCCAATCATTCAGCATGGTTTTCTAACATAGTAAATCTGTATATATAAGTGCACGCACTTGTGTGGGATCTGAGAGTAAATGTTTATCATGCAGTAACATCTATGGGGAAATAGGGAACGATGCATGAGGGGGAGATGTGTTTGCATTTCTATTTCATTTAGTTTATCTTGCAATGAACCAGGTTATGAGCAACCTCTGTGACGACCTCTCTGTGCTTACGGGTATGTATGTTTGCATTCACAACATGATTGAGAATGAATTTGGTCATCGTTAGTACAATTTCTATTTTCTGGTTGTTAGTCATTATGTTTGCCGTTTCTGTGTCGTCAAACCTCTCTGAATTTGCATTAGTTCAACCGGAGTCTCAGTTCTAATGGACGGTAAAAAGATGGTTATCCCTTTGTAAGTTCGGCATACTGTTTTAAACCTGGAAGAGGAAGTTAATGCTTCTGTTCTGAGATCCTGTTCTGGAATGGAGGGTTGCTGCTGCTGTTCTTAAACTTCATGAACTATATTCATTTTAGTTTCAGCCTTGGAGGGTGTAACTTTCCCCGTGCTAAATTCATTTTCAGATTATTTATATAGTTGTTTTTAGCTATTTTATGGTTGTTTCAGTCTATTCACTATTTTGGGTGGACCAGTTTATGTTTGGAGTGTTAATGAAATAACTATAACTATTTTATGAGTGTTTTGTGTGCTAAATCTTTGAACTATTTTCTGATTCCATGCTCTTATGGAGTTATTTGGCCACTAACATGGTAGAATTGGAAACCAAACCAAACAAAACTGAACTGGTATTTTTTTTATTATTATCAGCAAACAAGATGTTATAAAGAACTCGATAAAGGGTACATCGAGAAGAAAGGGGAAAAACAGATGCCAATGGCTTCAGGAGCTCAGAATAGAGCACTACAAACCAAGATCATCAAAGGAAACAGAAAAAGGAAAACGTAAACATCCAACAGTCAAGTTGGATGAGTTCAAGACAGAACTTGGCAGCACCAAAATTGCCTGAAACCACGGCCTGAAATCCTCATATCTTGATAATACGAATTCTATCCAAATACCTTTTGGAGTCTTCCACGGAATAATCATTGATATTAAACCTGCCTTCGCTCCACATACCCATTCCAGTCTTTATTAAATCCACTAGTTCATCACAATCTACAGCTTTGTTGTCAAAAATTCTATTGTTTCTCTTCCACCAAGAAACTGATCTCCCAGAAAAACTTTTCAAGGTTAGGGAAGCTGTTAGAAAACCACATGGTCATGTGGTCAGAAAGACTTTGGGGGCATGCCCAAACCAAGTGCCACCGGTTGATGATCGATACTTGATTAAACAATCCAAGAGAACCTGCAATGTAACATTAAGTGCACGGGGGTTTCCACCTCCTCTGAGCAGAAAACACCCAATTGCTGACCTCGATCTCCTGCTGCAATGATTCCCAAGCAAGTATCTCCACCCTTTTTTTTCTGGAACGAACGCGCTATCATTGATAGCAAGAAAAGTACAACTGTGTTGTCGCTGTTACAATAGTAAGACAAGCCAGCGACAAGCGAAGGCCAAACAAGGGCCTAAGGAAGAGAACACAAAGTATCTCCACCTTATGAGGGCGGAGATTTTTCCAAACGGCATAAAGAGTTCTGTTCATTTGATGCTTCATTTCCTCCCCTCTTATAGGCAGAGTTGACAGAGAAAGGTAGATTAGAATTCCAGGCCCACTGCAGTTCGTCCTCCCTTGATCTTGATAATTGTTTAGTGAAAAATCTCTGCTGCAGATTTGCCAACTGGTCCAACTACCAAACAAATAAGCTTCTTCTAAACTGAAGGTTCCAGTTTTAAGATTTTGCAGACACACAGAGCTCTTCAATCTTAGCCTCCTTTTGAGTGGACAACAAAGAGCACCGGGAATTCCTGTCTCAGGTAAATGTTACCCAACCATTTGTCATCCCTAAACCTTTTGAATAGCCTGAATGAACCTTGATCCAGGAGAATGCCAAACTCAAAATAATTACCACCAATTGAGCAGATATCCTTGCATACATTTGATACCCTGCAATTGAGTGGCATTTGAGGTGTCCATCCAAACTGAACTAGTCTTGCGGTTTGGTTTTGGTATAGTTGTGCATGAATAATGGTTTGGTTTTAGTTCTCGTGCTCCTTGGAACCAAAATGGTCCAGTTATTAGATTTATGTACAGAACAAATCAGGCCAGTGTGAACCCATAAGGATATCAAACAAGATTTTCTCATCGCTAACATCGATAGCAGGACCTATATTGTTCCGGAGTCTTTAGGCCAAAGAAGGTAGTTTAGATGAACTATGAGGAAGCTCTGTGAGCAGAAGACAAATAGTTTAATGTCATCTGTCTTGAACTCAGGCAGACAAACTCCAAGTATAATCTTTTATATACGGCTTAACTAAACAACACAACACAACTTCTCTCGATCAAAACCAGAAAAACAAAAAGAATGAAAAGAATACAACTCTGGACTACTCTAAACAGGAAACATGACATCAACTTTCTTCTTCCCCCATGAGATTAAGATGCAATAAAGAAGCAAAAACAGGCCAAAATTTTGTAGATTAGGTACACTATAGTGGAAGACCAGATCAATAGCCGTTTAGTCCTCAGCATTACAGCAGAAAACCAAACAGTTCAATGTGAATTTGCTTTGAACTTGGGCCGATGAACTTATTTCATCTAGACACGGCTGAACAGAACCGAAAAAACACCAAACACTATTTCTCCCTATGAACAACAAAAAGAAAAACAGAAGAATGAGAAGAATCAAACTCTACATTAGTATCAAAAGGAAACATGACCACTGCTATTCCTATTTCACCCAAGTTTGATCTCATACATGGGCCCTGGTGTCTGAATTTCCTCTTCCACGTCTGAAACGATGTCTTCAAGACTCAATGATACTCCACAGGAGAAACTGAGACTCGGCTTCAATTTTGGCACAACAACCACCTCAGCCTTATTGTTCAAAATCTGCAAAACCTTCCTCATAGAAGGCCTCGCCAAGCTGTCCGGATTCGCGCAGCTCAAACCCAGAAGCAAAAGCTTCTCCATGTCCCCTGCCTCGAACTCCCCCTTAAGCCTCTCATCCGCCGCCTCAATCACCTTCCCTTCAGAATACAACCCCCAAACCCAATCAACCAAATTCACCATCCTTTGGCTACAAATTTCCCTATCGATCGGCCTTTTTCCGCACGCCACTTCAAGAATCACCACTCCGTAGCTGAAAACATCAGTTTTCTCTGTTGCTTTTCCGTACTGAAGATACTCAGGAGCTAAGTACCCCATAGTTCCAGCGGTCAGTGTTGAAACAGGGCTCTTATCATGATCCATAAGCCTAGCCAATCCAAAATCGCCGAGCCTCGGGTTGAAACTCGCATCTAGCATTATGTTGCTAGTCTTTATGTCTCTGTGTATCACTTGCTGCTCACATTCTTGATGCAGGTATGTCAATACAGAGGCCAACCCAACTGCAATATTGTATCTATGTAGCCATGTAAGGGGATTGCCCTGGTCAGTTTCTGGGTACAGGACTTTATCTAGACTCCCATTGGGCATAAACTCGTAAACAAGTAGCAATTCTCCCTTCTCAACACACCAGCCTTGGAGCTGAACCAAGTTCTTGTGCCTCAAACAAGCAATAATCGACAATTCCGCAATGAATTCTGTTTTTCCTGTTAATTTTATCGCAAGATCAAGATTATTATTATTATCATCAAAACATATAATCACAGAATCTATATTACAATGACATAACCAAATAAGCAATTAGAATGCATCTATCATCAATGGATTATACAGAAAAAACAATATCATCAAAGTCATGTCCCTCAAAATTAGAAATATGTCTCACTATTTCAATGTAAGACATGAATATCACATACTGTAATTTGAAACTTGAAACTTTCCAATTTCCGGCCTTTACCTTCATGGTTATTATGTTTTGATCTCTTCACTGCAAAGACAGTATCCGAATCCTGAAAACAGGCTTTATAAACGGTGCCAAACGCTCCCCGGCCCACGACCCGGCCCGAATGGAACCCCCTTGTGGCTAACTTCAAGTCTCTGTAATTGAACTGTCTTGGCCCTGTCATAAGCTCTGCTTTGAAGCTCTTCTCCATTCTGACTCCTCTCCATTTCCGAACCGAAACCCACCCAAAAATCACCAGAAAAGCGCAGAAAAAGGCCGGCCCTGCGATCCCGAGTGCTAATCCAATCCTCTTATGATGCTTATTGGGCGAATCAGGAATTGGTGGCGCAATCACAGAACTATCTGATACATTGTGACCCGAAGTCGGGCGAAACCCGTATGTGTGAAAGCTCCAATTCTCAATCAAGTGAAGCTCTGTGCTTCCTTCAGTAGAAGCCGAAAAACCCACAAAGACATAATCTTTAAGATAATCAGAGAGATCAATATCAACTGACAAAAGTGGGAAATTTGGCTTGAAACTTGAATAACTCAAGAACACATTCAACCTGTGTAAACCACTCTTGTAATCAATCCAAGCAGTGATTAACTCCCCACTCTTGAGATCCAAATCAGGGTTTGCTGTCTCTATTGAAACTAGGTTCTTGATGTCTAGTCCAACGTGGTTGTCATTCGGGTCATCAAAATGGGCATCTTTTTTCGTATCGAATTCGATTGCAACGAACTTGTTTTTCGTGATTCGGCTCGAATTGACAAGACCCAAGTACCCACCGGAGCTACCCAGAGTCTGGTTATCCGGCGACAGGAAGAAGGTTAACCCGTCGCCGAACGACGCCGGGTTGATGTTGGTGATGGAAAAGGAGAATCTTGTGGAGAAAGATGAAGTGGTGTTGGACTCGGGTTGGTAAAAAGGAATTGGGTCGTTGTAGATGACGGATCCGGAGCTCGAGGAAGGGACGGTGAGTTCTCGGGTCAGCCCGATGACGCCGTTGCGGAGGTAGGAGTCGCCGAGGAGGGTGAGGTTGCGGAGGGAGAGAGACGGGAAGTCGAAGGAGAGATTCTCCGAGCGGACCAGTAGCAATGGTGAGCGTGGGAAGTTGGAGAGGATGGAGAAGAAGAGGGAGAAAACAAGGAGCTTTCTTGGATGCATTTTTTTCCTTGAGTTTCTTGAATCAATGGGCGGTGCTGAAAAGAGATGCTTTTGTTGGGAATTGAAGTGTTGTGGAGTTCTTGAAGGTGGTTGAGTTCATGGGTTTAGGGAAGAGAGAGAGAGAGAGAGAGAGAGAGAGATTTTCTTGAATCAATGGGTGGTGTAGAAGGAGAGGTTAGTGTGGGAATTGAAGTTGTGGGGAGTTCTTGAAGGTGGTTGAGTTCGTGGGTTTAGAGAGAGAGAGAGAGAGAGAGAGAGAGGTGGTGGTGGTGGTGGGAAAATGGGGTTCGAACGGTTGAGGAATGGGCGCGTGGGTGGGTTTTATTTGGGGGAGAACATGGGTTTATAACGGTTACATGCTTTCTTTCGGTTTTTGGCTTTTTTGCCATTTGGTATGTTGGGATCCCCATGTTAAGCCGCAAAAACAATATCTTGAGTGAGAAACCAATAAAAAAAAAAGTACTTATATATCCAAATGTACCAAATGATTGTAGCATAATTAAGGATATAATAATTTTACAATCACGTACAAACACTTATACACGCACTGACAAAGGTGATGAGCCACACACATACTGCTCAAACTCAAAGGTGGGCCCACCACCTTTGTAGTTAATGGATACCAATCATTTTATTTTTTATTAGCTATTTTAACTATTACGTGCTTATTTTTTATTTGTGAAAGAAATTGAAAAATAAGAATGTAAAATAACCGGGGTTTTTCAAATCAAACCAAAATACATTATCAAAACGAGAAACCTACAGCCACCAACCCATGGGGTCCCGAATCTACACCAAGGGGCACATTGAGCCCACTCCGATCACACACAGATGATTTGAGCTGTTCAATAATTTTAAAAAAAAATGAATATGTCTCGTAAAAAATTAGCTCAATCCGATATGTATAAATAATCAATTCAATCTTTCTATTTTTCATCCAATCTTTTAATTTTTTCTGTTTTTTCAAAAATGGGAAGATTGAATTAAACACCTAAATATCGGATTGAGCTCGTTTCTCATAGGTCACTCGAGTTTTTTTTAAAAAAATTATTAAACGACTCAGATCATCTATACAGGTTCCAGAATGAGCTCCGCATACCCGTCAGTGGCTATAGCAAGATCCTTACCAAAATGAGAATGTGAATTTGCGTTGTGTGGAGTTTTTGCATTACCACTCTGGGTGGAACAAAGTTTGATAATTTCAAGATGAGATTGGAATCTAAGCCCAAGGCGTACAGCGAAAAGGTTGTCAGTGTAGGTGGAGAGGTTTGGAGAATTCAATGGTGACGACAGAGCTTTGTGAGAATTTTCGGTGCCGCATGGGTATATTACCGGCTCAACACATCTAAGCCATCCAATATATTTTTGAAAGGTCTAGATTGAAACCATCTCATTCCACCACTTTCTTTTTCATTTTTTTCTCTTAAAATTCGAGCCGTCTAAAACCGCAATGAAAGGCTCGGATGTGCCGAGGAAGCACCACATCATACCCACCCGGCACCGAAAAAATCTTCGAGCTTTGGAGATGGGAATTCAATAGTGACGAGTGAAAGCCATGTTTGTTTTCGACTGACTGAAAGCCATGTGATTCAGTAATGATTGAGCCCAAACTCCCACATGATTGTCCAAAAGGTTGAAAATTATTCCATTGACACCTCATAGAGCCGTTATAAAGAGACAGACAAACAACAAGAGTCCCACTTGGTTCCTTTTTAATAAGGTTAGGTTGACTGCTCATCAAATCACTAGTGTCGGTTTGACCTTTGAATGAAATGCAAAATTATTAGAGGGAGCGCCGCGCATTGCTTTAGGATAATAATAATCATTTATAATTCTAGTTTAGCTATAAAACAAGTCATTTAAGAATGTACCAAAAAAAAAAAAACATTATTCTCATGAGCACCCAAATCTTTGGAGCATTGTGCACTATTTATAGCTATTTTTTTGTATTTAGTCCTTTAGGGCTGCAAACAAAATTGAGTTGGTCACGCCAGCCGGAGGCTCAACAAGACTCATTAGTAATCAAGCTCGACTTATAGGCTCACATAGCAAATGAGCTGATTTCAACACTCTAAAGCTCAACACGTTAGTACAGACTCGGCTCATTTATAGAAGCTCGTTTAGTAAATGAAAGAGGCTCGGCTTGTTTACAAATGAGTCAAGCTCAGACACTACGAAGCTCGGCTCAGCTCGTTTGCATCCCTACTACAATGTGAACCAAGCTGCCATTAGGACTTGAGTCATATTTGGCTAAGCTTAAACAACTCGGTGTGTTCCACTAATAAAAACAAGCACTTATTTTTTGAATTAAAGCGAAAAATAATTACTTAAAAAATAATAACCTTAACAGAACAGGGCCGTCACTCCCCAGATGGTGTGATGGCGTGTTTATAACTTTGACTCGGTTATGTTGTCCTAGAATAAGGTAATGAGAAATAGAAATTCCTTTACAGATAAGTAATAACAATCCAGATACGGTGCTATTTTGGCTACTTCCATGGCCAGTTAATTTTGGCCTGAATCACCAAGGAAGCATCAGTTTAGAGTTAAGCTAATAATACTCTTCCATGGAATAAACTCGTGAGTTGTTCCACGGAGAATAGGGTAAATAAATACCTCAGTTCACATTGCACATGAAGTCTGTACATCTCTACAAGCCTGTGATCTTTGGCTACAAATAGACCCAGGGTGTGATCGTCTCCCTCTTTAAATTTAACCTGCAAAAATTAATCACCTTCACCAAGAAATGCTGAATCATGCACATGCACTTGCTAGTTGCTCCTAGTAGTTCATAAAAAAGACTATTATTCAAATGTTAAAATAGTTTTTCCTAGCTTGTTGCTCATCAAGAACAGAAATGCTACTATTTGATGGAGCTAAGACTTTAGAGGAAATCGGAGAACATAAAGGATGACAGATGAACAAACTATGAGATGATAGTGATGATAAGAGGGGGAGATACAGAGGACAAGGTGGGAGAAAGAGACAGTACCTTTATCTACTTAAGTTAATGTAACAATGATTTTGGAGGCCACAGAACAATTTCAACCAACTTGGGGCCTATTTTAGCTGTAATTTTTTTGGCCGGATAACTGCACATGGAAAATTATGTTCTTTAATTCGACAATCTCTATTATGGTTCCATGAGAATTAAGCTGTATAGGAAGATTGCATTCATAGTGAGAAGCAGGAAAAAAAAATGGAGAGCTACCTTCATCTATATTGCAGAAGCTTTCACGGGGGAATATTATATCTGGATCAACTTTTATCTGGGATGAAAGAACAAGAGCCACTGAATTTTTACTGCAAAAGGCAAGTCTAAACTCATTAAAGGTTTCAGTTCCTTGGTTTCCAGAAAATTGATACACGTCAATCAAGCACAAGGCATATGGGATGGGGGGAACACTTTCATGTGCTTTCAAGATTGTATTGAGTCTATTGACGCTGAGAAGCCAAAATTAGGATAATAACCTGGCCCAAGAAGGAATAAATTTTTTGGTGGAAATTTCATTCTCGTCATCTTCATCATCATCTGAGCATTGATATGGAGAAATCTCATATGACTTTTCTCGAATTGTCTTGGCCATACAGTTATCCTTTTCAGTAGTTGTTGTCAAGATACTTTTTGGCTAGGAGGAAGGAAAACATTATAACGTTTAACATGACATCAATTGGCATATCTAATACCATTAGTAACCAAGGGGTTAATACATATAAGTCCAGTAATACGAACAAATGTCTGAGCACAGAGAAAAATACTAAGGAAAAAGACGTGACTTTTTTCCATTCCACTACTAGTTAAACAAAGGAGAAAAAACCGGCCTCACTTATGGCTTAAGTGGTGGGAGTGCTGGCCTTCATACCAGTTCAAGCCCTTCCATAATCGCTACAACATCTTGTGCTGGTCGTTCATCTGCTTGGTTAGTCAAGCATGAGCTAGTAATAGCCTCCTCTCCATATGGCACAAACGGAGGAAGGTAAATATGGTTTCAAGTTTCACCAATCCTCCATGGATTCCCTAAAGGATATAGGGGCATAACACCATACAGTCCCAAATTATAAAGATGCTGCGCATCCAATTATCTCTGCTCTAATAACTGCAACTAATTGTGAGCACATAGATATGGTGTATCTTTTTTCAGGTGACCGTGTACTTTTCAGTGGTTCAAGAGAGAGAGAGACAAGTGGAAAAGCACACAACGACGAATTTCACCCTAATAAACTCTTCATGGTGTACAAGATAGTTCTGATCTGAGGCAGTACATGTATTCCCTAGTTTCCTTTTCTTATGTAGGAGAAAATCAAACAGGATTACGAAAGTACCTAATTCAAAGTGAAAGGGTTAATGCAATTCAAACACTTGACGTCCCACCCACCGTTCTCTAAGGTGTCACTTAGGTGCCATAGGCCAAAAAACTATTTCAAAATGGGCTGTTTCTGATACAAGTACGCCTGCTAACCCTTCTCTCACTAATCATTCTACTCTCACATGTTGCAACTAGTGTGAAATGGAGAATTTTTACCTGAAAATTTTTGCACATGCATAGAGCTCAAGTAAGAGAGCTCTTTTTTTTCAGCTATCTATATGATTGAGAACTTTACCTCACCACTATCATCACCGACGCTAGCAGCTTCACAATCGTGGACTGCTTGTATGACATTGCTGGTCGAACTGTCAGCAGCCCTAGGTTCAGTCTGTTGCTGTCTCCTAATATTGTTATCTCCTCCTTCCTTTTCCAGTTTCTGATGTCTTCTGAAGTCACACTTAGTTTCCTTCTTGTTGGTCACCTTTTCATCCTACAACAGAATTCACCACAAGTGGTGCAGCAACAATATCAAACGGAAAGGAATAACAAGTGCATCGTATAAAAGGATCCTATTATGGCACAGAATGATACTTCTTTCTCTGCTTTCCCAACTCGTAGTTTTTCATCTCTCCGTTGTTGTGCTTCTTCAGTTCTCTGTCTTTTTCTTTCCTTCTCCTTTTGCTCTTCTTCCTCCCTTAGTCTTTTCTTTGCGACCATGTCAGCATCTTTTCTCTTCTGCTCCTCTTCCTTCTTCTTCTTGTTTAACTCCATTTGCCAAAAACTTTCTTGTTCTACTCTTGCTCGTTCAAGCTTCAGTGCTTCCTTTTTCATCTTGCCTTCATTCTGTCTTTTTTCTTCAAGGCGCTTTGCAGCCTCGGCAGCCCGCAGTGCCTTCACTTTGATGTGTCTCTTCCCTACAAAGTGCCACAAAACTTTCTGATTCGTAAAATTTAAATGAACTCCCAAAATGTTTTGCCAATGTGCATGACAAAATAGCAAGTAGATGTTCAGAGACAGAAAGAGACAATAGATGTTCAGTTTCATAGCCACATCAATTTCATAGCTACATCAATTTCAAAGTAGATGTTCAGAGACGGAAAGAGACAATAGATGTTCAGTTTCGTAGCCACATCTATGAAATTGAACTGGAATGATGTAACAGAAACTGGCAGCAGCATCAAAAAAATTGCAAGTACCTTCCAAAAATACAATAACCAATATCTTTGTTAGTCATAATCATAATGCCTAAATCTATGTAGTTGGACTCACTAAATTATCCCATATGCAGAATTGTATTCTAGCAAAACAGCAAACAATCCAGGCAAAGCCAAGAATCAAATTTAGCAATTACAAATCAAACCAAACAGAGCCTTAAGTCCCAATCACTTGGGGAAGTATAGCTACTGAATTAAATAGTAGAATTGGCATAACAATGGACCCTTCTTCGAATATGAAACTATAAGGATCCAAACTAGCTTTCACAGCAGTGATAGATTGAAAAAGATTTATATTCGAAAATTCTTGGGATGGAAGAAAAAACCTGACCCAAAAGATGAAATGAAGAAACAAGTTACCCGTACCAATTGCAGCCGCTTGCTTTTGTTGAATAAGGGGAACAAAGGAAGTGATGTTTGAAACAACGTTGTTACTCTTAGACTCCTTCTCTGATATACTCTGCCCACATTTCCTCAAACTGGTTTTCCCTGAAAATTTCGGCCCATTGGATCTGCTCTTCATTGATTCATAAGTAGCCTTCTTAACACGGTTTGTACTTATTGATGAAGTATGGTTCTCCACTGCCTCATTTTTACATCTCCTCTTATTGCTGTAGCAATTTCCATGCTTCTGGTCAACCCTACTATGAGTCTCAGTGAAGCTGACTTCAGTGAGAACAGATTCTAAACTAGTTCTATCAGGAGAGTTCTCTACTGCCGAAACAGATGTAGGACAATCTTCAAGTGCTTCTGTTATCTCAGCAAGTGGTTCTCTTTTGGCGTCACAAGTCTCCAGAGTTGAGCAAATGTCTTCTTCAGAAGTGTTGGCTGCCTCATCTATATTCTCATTCTCTCCACCAACGCTGTGATCTTCCTCAATTGGATAGCATGTAAGCTCTGAGTTTAAGCTCCGTTGCTTCTCCAAACTATTGGATTTTGAATTGCGGTCCCAGAGATTTCCTACAGGAGACGTATAAGGTTTTGCTGAACTCCAACCATAACAAGGATATGACACCCCTTGGGGAGCATACTTCAGTCCATTCGGTAGAGACTGGTACAAGCCTGGTGTTCCATGCTGTTTCAATGTAGTTGTAGTTGAAAATTGAGACAGGGGGGTATCCGAGCTAACAGTTTTGCAAAGCTGTTCCAGAACACTAGCACGTTCTATTGTGGTACTTGGAAGGATAAATTTGTCAAAGATGTTAGAAATTCCATGTGGTTGTTCATTCTCCTCAGCGTCAGTTGTGAACCCCTCAATCTGGGACCCAGTCTGATCAGAACCAATAGAGGCCAGTTGCTGGTTTTGTGGAGACACAGCCCAATTATAATATAAGCAATCACTTTTAAATTGAGGTTTTGTTTCCTGCAGTATGCTCTCTGTATGAGCCAAGTCATCCTCATATTCCGTGACAACAGTATTCTCAGAAAGCACCAATTTCTTGAAGTTCTGTTGATCGCACTGTTTCCATACATCATGAACAATGCTAGCATCCGCTTCTTCCACATTTTCAGTGGAGCAACCATGGGAGCCTCTAGCTTCCTCTTTGGTCACAATTGAGACAAAGGACGTCCCTAAATTTCCACACTCGGATGTTGAAGAAGTGTTTGTAATCTTATATCTCCATTCAGAGTCTATTTCATCCTGTTCCAAATTTACATCCGAACAGAAAGTTAATATTACTTCCTAAAATAGAAAAGAAAGGCCAAAACAGATGCAGAGGAATCTGCTTCAACCACAGCAGCCCACAGCATACAGATGCAGAATCCTCAACTGGAGAATGAACACTTTGCCGATCAAGTTACTTCAAAAACCATCAAGTTTCCCAACGATAAAGTTGAAAATTGAAATGCATTACATTCCAAACGTAAATTTCTGTCATTTACTCATCAAACATGCACTAAAGTTGAACCCGCATTAGGCCTCAAGTTTCAATTAGGCAATAAAACCCAAAAGAGAAGGATGACAGTCCCAAAACTCGGTGAGATTTCTTTTTGGGGAATAAAGAAGGTTTTGAGGGACGGAGGATAACTATGCCGGATAACTATTCATCCTATTGTTTCAAAAGCCAAACATAGTTAGGCGCAAGACTTGACCAATCATTCACGACACTCAATTACATCACAATCTCAGTTGGACCCTTGTTTGGTAATCTATGACAAGAAGCAAGATTTTGGTTCTTTATTCATTTAGTAGTGACAAAGAAAAAGGATCATTTTAACCATTTAAGGTGGTAAGAAGTCCCAGAAGCAAACTAATCCAACAGATATCAGGGAATTGTTGCAAACTCGGGCTTCAGATTTTTTACCAATGCAAGATTTTTTTTTTTTTTTATAATGATTTTCAATGAATGACGTGTAACTGTTATCTTTAACAGAAAAATGATGTAACAGACTTTTCTAGAGGTTTCTTACATATGTATGTTGAGCAACCTACCCAGCCCAACGCTTACATAGCGTTCAAAGCATTACAGGACAGACAATTGTGATTCCATATCTTCTCTCCATATAAGCCAGCTAAATCGGTTGCATGTACATTAAGCTCGAGAAAATTAATTATTACATTAGAAAAACTACCTGTTCAAGTTGGAGCTCTGGTGAAGTCTCAATTACTTGTGCCAAATGGTAGTGTACATTCTGGTGCGCTTCCACATTGGGACCCTTATCAGCATTGGATCGTGCTACATCCTCCTCATGGGACTCTGGAAAATGTTGAAATCGTAAAACAGATTCAACATTACATCCAACTTTCTTCAAGTGTCCACTCATGGCATGCCCTCCAGTACTGTGAGTCTCTTTCACCCTAAAGCTGGGAGAAGCAGAAAAGCATTTAGTTTGTTCTCCATCAATCTTTCTCCTCTCAAACTGAGGCCAGGAATCCTCTGTGACAGACCTCAAGCATCTTCCCGACGCTAACGACTTCTCTAAATGTCCATCTATCATTCCAGAAGAACCAAAATTCCCATCCTCGCAGCATGGAGAACCAGCTGAACCACATGCTAATAAGCCATCATCTCCTTCGTGTGTTTTCCTTTCCATCGGGGTTCTCTCACTACCATCCAAACTACCCAATGCTCCCTTTCCAAATTCATTTCCAGCACAAATCAAGTCTCGGTTATCTTCTACACTGCACTGCCTTACGTCAAGAACAGTGCTACTGGGATCTGTGATTACCACCTCCCCAACCAGGCAGCCTTGATCTCCAGTTGAGTCTTTGTTCAAACTCGAGACAAGGTATGGCACTAATTGTTGGTGTTCGAGCCTGGAAGGAATTGCCTCACTTCTATCCCCTCCGGAATAGCCATGTCTACCCTGTCAAGCATTAGAGAAGACAAATCCTGCATTAGATGAACATGAACGAAAGCGACAAAGCAAGGGATAACTTCGGCTATAAGCAGTTATCCTTAAGGAAGGACCAGTATGCTAGTGATAACGTTTTTGTTCGCAACAATAACAAATATACACATGGCATTATGTGGTACTCCCAAGATGAATTCAACAGTCCAGGCAAAGAAAGAATCTGTGGACAAGTATTGTAAACAACATATTACTAATAGTGTCAATTCAAATCCATACATGTAAAGGTTAATATACTTTTACACAATACATGCACAGTCGCACACACAATAGTTGGATCAGTGAAGTATGTCATATAACTAAAGAACTTCGAGACTAGAAACTGTGAAATAATTACCTCTTTAACTTGTTGCTCAGGTGAATATTCAAATGCTTCCTTCGTTTGACTTTCCACTTTTTGATGCATTTCTATATCCAGTCTCATATCAACATTAGATACCCAAATATCTCGCCCATGAGAAACAGGTAAGTGTTGAATTTCTAAAACAGCATCTGAATGAGCTTGAGCATTCTTAAGATTCTTATGAACTTCTGATTTTGATACCTCTTCATAAACTTCAAGACACTCTTCCATATGGGCTACAGAAGAAACCCTCTGAGCTGTTGTTGATCTTTTTGAGACCCCTTGCTCTATTGGTTGCTTCTTCAAAGATTTTCTAGAAGGGTACTCAAAAACTAATTTATCTAGTGATGTGGGAGACACAACTGAAGTACCAAATCCTTTTCCCGTTGGTTTGTCCGGCCTGCATTTTTTCACATCAAAGTCAATAAGTGCAGTTTCTGAGTCACAATCAACTTTTCCTTCCTGGTGGACAATAGCATCAGTGTCAGGGCAATGATGGACTACTTCATTGCTGGACAGATTCTGGACAGGCTTTCCCGACCTGTCTAATGAGTTAATGAGTAGAGACTTTTTAGAAGTACCAGATTTTGACCGTGTAACTCTTTGGCTGGTAGTATCAGATAAATGAATAGGCTTCAATACTCCTTTGCTTTCTGACCATGTCATTTGAGCACCAATTCCCTTGGCCATATCAGAAGAATTACCGTCACGACTAGACAAATTGCAAGAACCTCTACCACGAAAAATGATATCATCCTTTTCCTTGATAAGGCATTCTCCTTTTTCCAGTCTGATCCCATTAGAAGAAACGTTGGTTTCATTCCCATCACCAAAACGACTTTTAGATGTTGCTTTTGCACTTTCACGAAGTTCTAGAGCCTTTTGTCTTGACTTCGACCTTTGTATTCCGACAAATGACTGACCTGGCACAGAATGAATGTTTGAGAGCCTCCCGTAAATCTGCTGCTGAGGAGAGGAAATCATATGATCCAACTCATGGACAGGATTTAAGGCACATCCAGTGTCATTTTTATGGCACTTAGGCATGGTTGTCGGCCTCTCCCCTATCTCGACACCTTTGTTAGACTCATGGGTTTTCTTGACTAACCATTCTGATAACTCTCCATTATCTCGGATGATATTTGGCTCATTGTGCCAGTATCTATGAACGCCTGAATAAGGGACAGCAGGTGCTGGATGAAGATTAAGAAGTTCAGAAATCAGCTCTTCTTTCTTCAACTCTGCAGAGATCAATGTAGTTAGAGGAATCTATAAACACTGGATACTTACAATGACAATGACAATAGTCGAATTAAGGCATGTCTTAGACCTGATGGCCTCCCACCAATAGATGAAAAGTTATATCATATCCAGTTCTAGCACCAATCACAGTATTTGACATGATGTTTTATTATTTCATCGTCATGTATAATCAGTGCAAAGCATAAAAGTGTAAAAAGATATGGTTGCTACAGGCTATAGGGATTTTGGATTTTCAATTTGTATGGATTTTGTATTGCAGAAGCCTGTGGTGCACTCTCAAAAAAAATGGTGGCAAATAATTTGGTTGCCAAAAAGATGCGTAACTAATCAAAAAGAAGTGTAACTATTTTGGGGTGTACTGTGCACACCTATTCGTAACTCCGCCAAAATAGTACGTAACTAATGTAAAAATGCATAATTAATGAGCCAAAAAAATATGTTTATCATACGTCAAAACTATGCGTTATCATCCTCCAAAACTATGAGTCCCATCATACACTTCAAAGACACGCCCCCGTGTAACTTATAAAAAAAAAATGTGTAACATACGCCGAAAAAAGGAGTAACATTTCTAGTGTGTACCATAGCTTTCTCCTTTCGGATTTCTTGACCAGCTTCATTTTTCTTTTTGTCCATATCACACAGAGAAAATTGGTATGATATTTTAATAGCTAGAGGAATTATAAATCCACGAATTCATAATCAGCATGATCGGAATTGCTCATGTCCCGCAATTAGAGAATTTTGAAATATCACGATTCCACGTTGCGACTTATTCACTCCTAGTTTCTTCATCAACCAAAAGACTAAAGCAATCAAAACGCTATCGTTTAACCGAAATTCAATGGGGCAAAGTGAGAGATACCTCTGGGCCCTGAAGTTTCGGAGTTGAATTTAGGGTTCCACAGCCAAGGAGGAGGAGTAATCCCGTCGACGAGGAGTTTCGAAGCGAGGTAGTGGCTGTACAGTTCCGTTCGTCGCTTGACTTGTTCGATGATCCAGTTCTTTCGGTCGAATGTCTGAGCGAATAGGTGCTCTGCTGTCGTCATTTTTCAGAGTGAAAACACCATGAATGCACCCAGATGTGTTTGTGTGTGTGTGTGTGTGTGAAAGAGAGAGAGAGAGAGAGAGAGAGAGAGAGAGAGAGAGAATTGGAGGAGAGAGAGAGAGAGAGAGAGAGAGAGAGAGAGGCAATTTGGGCTGTTTGATAATTTAGCGCGGATTGGATTTGATTTGAAATTTTGAGGAGTGTGTCGGAGTCTACCCGGATTGCTTGCCGTGGATCCGGGTCATTTAGACCCGGAAATATGAAAAAAGGTCCGATATAGTGGTAATTTGTGGATTAATTAACAAACAGTCCTTAATCTCCTTGGATGGTCTTATTATTCAAGAGAAAATACCAAGAGATTAACCGCAATATCAAACACCACGGTTCGATCCTTAAGATCGCCCTGTAACAAAGTAAATTTTTGTGACTTTCCTAGTTTTCGGATAAAAAGAAGATTAGTTGAAATGCGCGTAAACTGGGCTGAGCCCTAACCATCGGAAAAAAAAAATACAATAACGAATGAAGTCCCGCTCTGCTAAGATTTTTATTTTTGAAATACTTATTATTGAGATAAGTCATTCTCTTACACTAAATCACCTTCAATTCAAAAAATATATATTTAAATAAGTACTTAGAAAAATAAGTAGGAGTACTTATTTTAATATTTTCCTTATCAATTATCAATTTGCAGGATGACCTCCAACTGTTTAAATTAAGACACATAACCCCCTGAAAGTTTACAGATCAATATGACTGGAAGTTGTTAATGAAATGTCTAATTTCGCATTTCACCCTTTATCCCCTGCCCCTTGCTTGATTTCTTTCCAAACTGTTGACCACCGTCGATTGTTCATATGAGTTATAACCACGTCATGCAACGACCAAGTGTATTACTAAAAGTTTAACCTTCACAATACAATCATGGTCGTAGCATCGTACGCATACAACATTTCCAACTTAGCAATAGTTTTTTCTTTAAACAAGACTAAACATATATATACACTGTCGTTCATACATACTCTCAATTACTGCTTAGACAACGTCAGTAGTTTGAACTTGACCATCTCAGTAACCATCCGAAGATCACCTAACCATTAGCTCAACCTCTACCACC